>JABUQX010094639.1:20000-32500 GCA_015478945.1 Trachelipus rathkii | reverse complement strand
ATTTCTGATCTGAAATTGATGGAACAAACACCATTAGAAATAACTCGCCTAATCATTTCCAAATCTGAAATAAAATGTAAAATTGGTTTAGCAGGAAATAATGTTATCCTCATTTTCGATTATTGAAAAAAAAACTCATTTAGCACTTATTTCTTTTTTCATCTGGATGATAATGCATCAAAACACAAATCAATCCTTATAAATCTGCTATAAAAATAAAAATAAATTGAGTGAAATATAATGAAAATAATAAAAAAATAATAGAGCAAAACTAGGAGATAAAAACACTATCACAAAAATGGTTTATATATATATATATATATATATATATATATATATATATATATATATATATATATATATATATATATATATATATATATATATATATATATTTATGTGTATATATATATATATATATAAAAAAAAATAAATATATATTTATAGATATATAAAAACATAAATAAATATATATATATATATATATATATATATATATATATATATATATATATATATATATATATATATATATATATGGAATGCTGCTATGGTTTTATTATCTTTTATAAAAATTATATCTATATAATATATTTAATAATAATAATATATAATATAATATTTATATATATGAATAGTAATAATATATATAATAATATATAATATAAGTATGTAAAAAAAAAAAAAAAAAAATAATGTTTAAAAGTTTATATATATATATATATATATATATATATATAAGTTATATATAATAATAATATAATAATAATAATAATAATAATAATAATAATAATAATAATATAATAATAATAATAATAATAATAATAATAATAATAATAATAATAATAATAATAATAATAATAATAATATATAATAATATAATATGTATAATAATATATATGTAATAATAATAATGGCAGTATTATAGTTAGAATGCCTTTAATAATAATAATAAGAATAATAAAAAAAATATATGTATATAATATGTATAATAATGAAAATAATAATATATATATATATATATATATATATATATATATATATATATATATATATATATATATATATATATATATATATATATATATATATATATATATATATATATATATATATATATATATATATATATATAGGGAGGGAAACTGACGGCCAAGGTCACGGCCAGAATGTTGCAAAGCAATGTTGCAAATGTTGCAAGCAACATTCGCAAAATTTTGCAACATTTTGCAACATTGATATTTTGGCGTTAAAGGTTTTTGCAAGGTCGGTGAGACCGAATTTAAGGTCTGGAAGACCGACTTCCGAGGTTTTGAGCCTGAACTCAAGGATTTTAACCCCAAAAGGGGGGCGGAGCCCCCCAAAGGGGGCTTTTTGGTTCCTAGAAGGTTTTAAATGATCGATAGATCATTTTTGATGGTTCCAATCGATTTATCGTGATCGATTACCCCTAAATCGATCTTTAAATCGTCTTTCTACGTGCTCTGGTTGGCATTTAGCACTGAAAAATGTAATCGAAAGAAAATAATTACAATAATTAACATTCGATTAATCGCTGTAGTAAGTCAAGACCCCCTTTCCACCCTTTGGGAATAGAGCTATCGCCTTCAAACTTGGTATATGGTCATTGTATGTGATAAACTGATCACAGACGAGTTTTGGTGACCGTAGGTCACCCCTAAGGGGGTGCTGCCCCCTTAGCGCCAAGGTCAAATTCGTCCTGAAAACCATGTTAGGCTTAACGTATCGGAGTGAAATTTGGATGTGAGTTATATGATGACGTAATCTCGTCGGAGACTACATTATCCCCCCCGTAAGGGGGGACGCTGCCCCCTAAAAATTAAAATGATCGTAGAAGACTGGAAACTCAGAAAGGCTGGAGAGTCAGAGTCGCGAGTCGGAGACGGAGACGAGTTAGATTCAGTTCAGTTCAGCGTCCAGGGACCCCAGATGAGTCTCGACTGAAAAAAAGAGCACAGAGTGCAAAACAAAGGGGGGAGAGCGAAGGGGAGAGGAAGAGGAAGAAAGGAAAGGAAGAAGGAGGAGGAAAGGAGGAGGAACGGAGGAATGAGGAGGAGTCTGAGGAAGGATTCAGAGTTGATACGGCACCGGTGCTAGCTCCGGTGCGGTGCCTAGTTATTAAATATTTGTGTAATGATACAATACTGATGTCTTTATATATGTTATTGGATCTGTAGATTTCGAAAATAATGGTTTCAGAACCATCAAGAAAAAAAAATAAATAAATAAATAAATAAATAAATAAATAAATAAATAAATAATTCTTATTTTTATTATTTTTTTTTTTTTTACTTACAAATTTACGTTTTTACATACCCTAAAGCAGTAAATCAGTAAATCAAACACCATCCATCTACCTTCCTGTCACCCTCCTGTCCAGTTGTGATCTATTGATCTATTGATTAAGGTCAAATTTTACTAAAATTTTCATGTTTTACATACAATAAAGCAGTAAATCAGTAAATCAAACCACCATCCACCCACCCTCCTGTCCAATCATGATCTATTGATCTATTGATCTATTGATCTATTGATCTATTGATCTATTGATTAAGGTCAAATTTTTACTAAAATTTTCATGTTTTACATACCCTAAAGCAGTAAATCAGTAAATCAAACCATCCCAACCTACCCTCCTGTCCAATCATGATCTATTGATCTATTGATCTATTGATCTATTGATCTATTGATCTATTGATTAAGGTCAAATTTTTTACTAAAATTTTCATGTTTTACATACCCTAAAGCAGTAAATCAGTAAATCAAACCACTATCCAACCTCCCTCCTGTCCAGTCTTGATCTATTGATCTATTGATTAAGGTCAAATTTTTACTAAAATTTTCATGTTTTACATACCCTAAAGCAGTAAATCCAGTAAATCAAACCACTATCCAATTACCCTCCTGTCAATCATGATCTATTGATCTATTGATCTATTGATCTATTGATTAAGGTCAAATTTTTACTAAAATTTTCATGTTTTACATACCCTAAAGCAGTAAATCAGTAAATCAAACACCTTCCATCTACCTTCCTGTCACCCTCCTGTCCAGTCGTGATCTATTGATCTATTGATTAAGGTCAATTTTTTACTAAAATTGTAACGTTTTACATACCCTAAAGCAGTAAATCACTAAATCAAAAAACCACTATCCAACCTCCCTCCTGACCATCTGTGATCTATTGATCTATTGATTAAGGTCAAATTTTTACTAAAATTGTAACGTTTTACATACCCTAAATCAGTAAATCAGTAAATCAAACCACCATCCAGCCAGCATCCGACCACCCTCATGACCATCCTTGATCTATTGATCTATTGATCTATTGATTCAAGTCACATTTCGAGTATCATTTTGGATAAACATAACATAAAATCAAGTTCTTTATACAAACATCAATCAATATATGTTGACGTAACAAAGTTTTCACATTAATAAAGATTACTTAGCATCATCTGAACTAAGAAAATAATGTACAAAAACAAACCTAACACACCTTAAGCACGAATAAACTGTAAACGTTAACAAAGTTCCACACTTAACAACAGTAAGTAACTAACAAAGCATACAAAGACGCAACCTATTCACACTTTTTCTAACATATCACTGATATTTTTACAATTACATAGTAACATTTAACAAAAATTTACCACAACTGTGTGTAATTATCATACAGATCAATGAGTATACTCTAACGTAACAAAGTTTTCACATTAATAAAGATTACTTAGCATCATTAGCAGGGGTAATGCCCGCTTACACCCCTTCGGGGTGATCCCCCTCGCAGGATTCACACCCTTTCAAGGGGCGCATCCCCCTGGGATTTCTCTTGGAAGGTAATGTGTTGCTTTAGATACTCTTGGTTAATGAAAACTGCTTATTCGTAAGTTAGGTGCGTTATGTTAAATATTGCTATGACAATGTGAAAATAACACTGATTTGTTAGAGAACTGATGAGTTTTGTAAGATATTACTGTGTTAACTGACGATGATGTGTTAGAAACGTGAGCCTAGGTTAAGATTTTGTTGAGTAATGTTAGGTTTGCTCGAGAATTTTGCTAATGTCTACGTTTATTCATAGTTCAAATGATGTTATACTCGAGACGAGTGATACTTTTTTATGTTATGTTTGGTTAAAACTTTGTTGTCTTTGCAATTATTCGTTGGTGATTATGATATTTAGACGAGGTTATGATGAATTTTTGTTAAATATTACGAAGTTGATGTAAAAATTTCGGTACGTTAGCATTATATTCATTGTCCGTATGCTGATTAGACAGGGTTATGCTAAATTTTTGTTAAATATTACGATGTTAATGTAAAATTAACATTGATATGTTAGAGATATGCTTGAAAAAAGTGGGAATAGGTTACGTTTTGTACGAAGTGTTAGGTACTTTACTGTTGTTAAGTGTGGAAGTTTGTTAATGTTAGTAGTTTATTTGTACGTATGGTATGTTAGGTTTGTCGTTGTACATTATATTCTTAGTTCAGGTTATGTTATGTTAGCTTTATTAATGTAAAAACTTTGTTACGTTAGCATATATTCGATGGTTAGTATATAAAAAACTTATTTTTGTGTTATGTTTAGTCGAAATGATACTCGAAATATGACATGAATCAATAGATCAATAGATTAAAAGGTCATGGTGGGAGGGGTGGGGAGGGGATGACGGTTTGTTTAACTGATTTACTGATTTACTGCTTTAAAATCAGTAAACTATTACAATTTACTACGATATTTTATTCAAAGAACTTATTTTTATGTTATGTTTGGATAAAACTTTTTTATGTTTACAGTTATTCGTTGGTCTGAATGATAATTAGACATGGTTATGATAAATTTTTGTTAAATATCATTGTGTCAATGTAAGATTAACATTGTTATGTTAGAGATATGTTTGAAAAAAGTAAGAATAGGTTACGTTTTGCATACCATGTTAGGTACTTTACTGGTGTTAAGGGTGGAACTTTGTTAATGTTGACTGCTTATTCGGGGATAAGGTATGTCAGGTTTGTCGTTGTACATTATAATCGTAGTTCAGTTGATGCTATGTTTGCTTTATTGATGTGAAAACTTTGTTACGTTAGAGTATACTCATTGATCTGTATGATAATTACACACAGTTGTGGTAAATTTTTGTTAAATGTTACTATGTAATTGTAAAAATATCAGTGATATGTTAGAAAAAGTGTGAATAGGTTGCGTCTTTGTATGCTTTGTTAGTTACTTACTGTTGTTAAGGGTGGAACTTTGTTAATGTTGACTGCTTATTCATGTTTAAGGTGTGTCAGGTTTGTCGTTGTACATTATTTTCTTAGTTCAGATGATGCTAAGTAATCTTTATTAATGTGAAAACTTTGTTACGTCAACATATATTGATCTGTATGATAATTACACATGGTTGTGGTAAATTTTTGTTAAATGTTACTATGTTAATGTAAAATTATGAATATGTTAGAAAAAGTGTGAATAGGTTGCGTCTTTGTATGCTTTGTTAGTTACTTACTGTTGTTAAGTGTGGAACTTTGTTAATGTTGACTGCTTATTCATGTTTAAGGTGTGTTAGGTTTGTTTTTGTACATTATTTTCTTAGTTCAGATGATGCTAAGTAATCTTTATTAATGTGAAAACTTTGTTACGTTAGAGTATACTCATTGATCTGTATGATAATTACACACAGTTGTGGTAAATTTTTGTTAAATGTTACTATGTAATTGTAAAAATATCAGTGATATGTTAGAAAAAGTGTGAATAGGTTGCGTCTTTGTATGCTTTGTTAGTTACTTACTGTTGTTAAGTGTGGAACTTTGTTAACGTTTACAGTTTATTCGTGCTTAAGGTGTGTTAGGTTTGTTTTTGTACATTATTTTCTTAGTTCAGATGATGCTAAGTAATCTTTATTAATGTGAAAACTTTGTTACGTCAACATATATTGATTGATGTTTGTTAAAGAACTTGATTTTATGTTATGTTTATAAAATGATACTCGAAATTTGACTTGAATCAATAGATCAATAGATCAATAGATCAAGGATGGTCATGAGGGTGGTCGGATGCTAGCTGGATGGTGGTTTGATTTACTGATTTACTGATTTAAGGTATGTAAAACGTTACAATTTTAGTAAAAATTTGACCTTAATCAATAGATCAATAGATCACAGATGGTCAGGAGGGAGGTTGGATAGTGGTTTGATTTAGTGATTTACTGCTTTAGAATTTATGTAAAACGTTACAATTTAATAAAAGTGACTTTAATCAATAGATCAATAGATCCCACGACTGGACAGGAGGGTGACAGGAGGGTAGATGGATGGTGTTTGATTTACTGATTTACTTCTGCTTTAGGTGTCTTAGCCCTTTGAAAATTTTAGTAAATTTGACCTTAATCAATAGATCAATAGATCAATAGATCAATAGTTCATGATTGGACAGGAGGGTAGGTTGGGATGGCTTAGTTCACTAGTTACAACTGGGTCATCATAAAACAGAAAATTTTAGTAAATTTGACCTTAATCAATAGATCAATGAATCAATAGATCATAGAGAGAGGTTGGATATTGGTTTTGATTTACTGATTTACTGCTTAGGGTATGTAAAACATGAAAATTTTAGTAAAAATTTGACCTTAATCAATAGATCAATAGATCAATAGATCAATAGATCAATAGATCATGATTGGACAGGAGGGTGGGTGGATAGTGGTTTGATTTAGTGATTTACTGCTTTAGGGTATGTAAAACATGAAAATTTTAGTAAAAATTTGACCTTAATCAATAGATCAATAGATCAATAGATCAATAGATCAATAGATCATGATTGGACAGGAGGGTAGGTTGGGATGGCTTGATTTACTGATTTACTGCTTTAGGGTATGTAAAACATGAAAATTTTAGGGTATGTAAAACATGACAATTTTAGTAAAAAATTTGACCTTAATCAATAGATCAATAGATCAATAGATCATGATTGGACAGGAGGGTAGGTTGGGATGGCTTGATTTACTGATTTACTGCTTTAGGGTATGTAAAACATGAAAATTTTAGTAAAAATTTGACCTTAATCAATAGATCAATAGATCACAACTGGACAGGAGGGTGACAGGAAGGTAGATGGATGGTGTTTGATTTACTGATTTACTGCTTTAGGGTATGTAAAAACGTAAATTTGTAAGTTATAAACAAAAAAAAAAAATAATAAAAAAATAAGAAATTTTATTTATTTATTTATTTATTTATTTATTTATTTTTTTTATTTTTTTCTTGATGGTTCTGAAACCATTATTTTCGAAATCTACAGATCCAATAACATATATAAAGACATCAGTATTGTATCATTACACAAATATTTAATAACTCAGCACCGCACCGGAGCCAGCACCGGTGCCACTATCAACTCTGAATCCTTCCTCAGACTCCTCCTCATTCCTCCTTTCCTCCTCCTTTCCTCATTCCTCTTCCTTCCTCATTCTTCTTCCTTTCTTCTTCTTCTTCTTCCTCTGTTTTGCACTCTGTGCTCTTTTTTCAGTCGAGACCCACCTCCGGGGGGTCCCTGAACTCCGAATCCGAATCCGACTCCAACTCCGTCTCCGTCTCCGACTCCGACTCCTCAACCCAGCCTCCAAGTTTCAGTCTTCTACGATCATTTTTAATTTTTACGGGGGGCAGCGTCCCCCCTTACGGGGGGACGCAGAGGGACGTAATCTCGTCTCCGACGAGATTACGTCATCATATAACTCACATTCAAATTTCACTCCGATACGTTAAGCCTAACATGGTTTTCAGGACGAATTTGACCTTGGCGCTAAGGGGGCAGCACCCCCTTAGGGGTGACCTACGGTCACCAAAACTCGCGTGGGATCAGTTTATCACACACAATGACCATATACCAAGTTTGAAGGCGATAGCTCTAGTCCTTCCTAGCGAAAAGGGTGGGTGCGGGCAAGTGGCTGACTTACTACAGCGATTAATCGAATGTTAATTATTGTAATTATTTTCTTTCGATTACATTTTCAGTGCTAAATGCCAACCAGAGCACGTAGAAAGACGATTTAAAGATCGATTTAGGGGTAATCGATCATGATAAATCGATTGGAACTTTCAGTCTTCTGCGATTATTTAAACCCTTCTAGGAACCAAAAAACCCCTTTGAGGGGCTCCGCCCCCTTTTGGGGTTAAAATCCTTGAGTTCAGGCTCAAAACCTCGGAAGTCGGTCTTCCAGACCTTAAATTCGGTCTCACCGACCTTAAAAACCTTAACCTTGACACGTCAACCTTGAAAAACCAATGTTGCAAAATGTTGCTTGCAACATTTGCAACATTGCTTTGCAACATTCTGGCCGTGACCAGTTTCCCTCCCTGTACTATATATATATATATATATATATATATATATATATATATATATATATATATAAATATATATATATATATATATATATTTCCTTTCTTATATATATATATATATATATATATATATATATATATATATATATATATATATATATACTCTCTCCCAACCGATATTATTTAAACTATCAAAAAAAATTTAAAGGCACGAGTTCCTCATTTTTAATTGATAAGAAAAATAAAAATAATAAATAATCAAAGCAAATTGAAAGTACATATTAATATAAATTAGGAAAAAATACTTTGCGGTTCGTAAAGATTTCTTAGGTTTCTAGCGGAGGCAAAACTATCCGAAGGTTGGATTAAATAGTGACTTTTTGATTGTGCAACTATATGTTGGTGAAACAGCAATATAGAAAAGTTTTAAAGGTTGTTCAAGCTGTCTTAAATATTCAGCAGCATTGTATGTTCATTACTGTTCATATTCATGTCGAGTTCAATACAATAGAAACTTTATTGGCCCAATGAAAGCAATTAGAGAAAAAAAGGCGGACAACTATTTTAATAGGAAAGATTTTGCTAGACGTAAGATGGACAAATCTATCACGAATGTGCTGGATTGTTAAGATCTAGAGAAATTTTTAAAGCGATTGATGAAGCTTTAGAGGAGCTTAATCAAGATATTGAACTTTTAAGAAACCTTAAATCTTTTGAAATCTGTAAACAGAAGATAATTTTTTACAAATTAAATTAATACTTCAACTTTGTTCTACTTCACTCTTCCATTACGTACTACATTACAGTCTCCATCGTTACTAAAAACAACTGCTCTTAATTAATCATATTGAAAGCTGTCATGCTTGTTTTGAAAGAGTTTTACCCAAACATCGATGAAAATTTTTCAAACATTTTTAGAAGGTGCAACAAAAGTTTTGCTTTCTATTAATGTAGAAATGAAAATGTCGCTTGTCAGAATTTTGTAAAATGAATAGACTAAGCAATTGCAATTCCTTTTCTTGATGATTTTTCATACCAGTTAGAGAACAAGATGGTGACATAAGATAAATCTTTTATTTATTTATTTATATATTTCTTTATTTATTTATTTATTTATTTATTTATTTAATTTTTTTTTTGGTATTTTGAAACTCCCGTCAATGATAAATTATTGCAATCCCATTTAATCAAGTAGGGATATATATATATATATATATATATATATATATATATATATATATATATATATATATATATATATATATATATATATATATATATATATATATATATATATATATATATATATATATATAAATAACAATATATATATATATATATATATATATATATATATATATATATATATCTTAATCTCAAACCCCAGAAATTTTTTTATGGCTACGGCCCTATATATATATATATATATATATATATATATATATATATATATATATATATATATATATATATATATATATATATATATATATATATATATATATATATATATATATATATATATATTTACCCTATATTTTTATATATATATATATATATATATATATATATATATATATATATATATATATATAGGGTTGGGATTAAAAAAAAAACGTTCGTTTTTTTAAAAAAAAAAAAAAAAAAAAAAAAAAAATAAAAAATGTTTTTTGGTTTTATTAGTTTATGCTATTTTGATGGTTTTAATGTAGTTTTTAATGGTTTTAATAGATTTTAAAGGCAAAAATCACTACTGGAAACTGTTATACACATGTGCTAACACATATTTTAAAATTTCTTTAGATTCTTAAATTTCAAATTTTCTTAATAACTGTAAACTGGTATAAAATTATTATTATTTTTTGAGTTTTACATAAACTCAAAGTAAAAAATAAGAGGGTATATTATAATATATAAACTCTATCTGAAAAAAGGTTATACTTTATTATTTTACAAAAAAAAAAAAAAAAAAAAAAAAAAAAAAAAAATGCAATAAGAAATTTTATTCAAATTAACCTATAATGATATACAAATGAATTCTTATTTACCTTTATATTTGAATACTAGAAATATATATATATATATATATATATATATATATATATATATATATATATATATATATATATATATATATATATATATATATATATATATATATATATATATATATATATATATATATATATATATATATATATATATATATATATATATATATTATAATCATTCTCACAATAATATAAAATCAGCAGAAAATTTTTTATTGCCTTTCAGTTACTCTTCGATTGAAAAATTGAGAAAACCATATCAACACAAATATATTTTATGCACGGTTTTTTATGGTTTAAACCATTGGTTTTTTTATGTGGTTTAAACCATGGTTTAAACCAATGGTTTAAACCAAATGGTTTAAACCATCCCACCCTATATATATATATATATATATATATATATATATATATATATATATATATATATATATATATATATATATATATATATATATATATATATATATATATATATAGATGTTAAATATTGCATAATAATCGCAATTATATAAGATGTTAAAGAAAGAACATATAATGAGAAGGTAAAGAATTAACTTTGCCTTCTCTGGGATTGAACCACTGTTGCGCGTGAGGACAATATGCCCGGTGCTATATGATTGAGCCATCCTCCAACCCAAAAAGTTGGATTCAAGAACAATTATAAAGCAACCGAGTTCCCGTCAAGGCGACATCACCAGGTGTCCAGCCTGTCCTATCTCTCGTTCTTTATATTGTAGATGTTAAATATTGCATAATAATCGCAATTATATAAGATGTTAAAGAAAGAACATATAATAGGAAGGTAAAGAATTAACTGCCTTCTCCGGGATTGAACCACCGCCATGTTGCGACTGAGGACAATATACCCGGTGCGATACGATTGAGCCATCCTCCAACCCAAAAAGTTGGATTCAAGAACAATTATAAAGCAACCGAGTTCCCGTCAAGGCGACATCACCAGGTGTCCAGCCTGTCCTATCTCTCGTTCTTTATATTTTTAGATGTTAAATATTGCATAATAATCGCAATTATATAAGATGTTAAAGAAAGAACATTATATGTTCTTTCTTTAACATCTTATATAATTGCGATTATTTGCAATATTAACATCTAAATATAAGAAGGCTGAATGAGCTGAACACCTGATGTACTGGTTGCTATAATTGTTCTTGAATCAACACAGGTGGAAATGTATCCTCTCTTTCCTATCTCACGCGCAACGTGATTATCCCAGAAAACAGTTACGCTCTTTCATTATATGTTCTTTCTTTAGCATCTTATATATTGCGTTTTTATGGAAAATTGAACAATCCAGCAACGCAAAGGAAACGAAAATGGGGCGAAACTGAACACCTATTGATGTCTTGATGAACTCGATTGCTATGAACACGGGTTGAGATAATGTCGCAGCACCAGCCACGTATCTCACGCACAACATGCGTGGTTCAATCCCAGAGGCGATTAGTGCGCACCTGTACATGTTCTTTCTTGAACATCCTTGATAATAGCAATTATAGATGTAACATCTAAAATATAAAGAACGAGAGATAGGACAGGCTGGACACCTGGTGATGTCGCCTTGACGGGAACTCGGTTGCTTTATAATTGTTCTTGAATCCAACTTTTTTGGGTTGGAGGATGGCTCAATCATATAGCACCGGGCATATTGTCCTCACGCGCAACATGCGGTGGTTCAATCCCAGAGAAGGCAGTTAATTCTTTACCTTCTCATTATATGTTCTTTCTTTAACATCATATATATATATATATATATATATATATATATATATATATATATATATATATATATATATATATATATATATATATATATATATATATATATATATATATATATATATATCAGAGTGGGCACTTCCGCTCTTTAGTCCGCTAGTCCGCTAGTCCGCTAGTCCGCTCCGAGCGGACTACCAGAATAGGTGCGGACTAGCGGAGGTGCGGAGTCGTCAGGAAATTAGCGGACTTGCACGTGCGGATCAAAAAAAGTTTCCGCTCTTTTGTTCCGCACCTTTTTAAAAAAATGAAAATATAGTTTACTTATTAAGAATTCTTATT
>JABUQX010094639.1:7500-17500 GCA_015478945.1 Trachelipus rathkii | reverse complement strand
TTTATGTAAAATAATTTTTATATATACACGTGGGGAATGTATTTTAAAAGTTCATTTTGCATTTTATATTATTTAACTCATGTAGGTTTGAAATTATTGGAACATTCGCTTCAACAAATGCTTCTGAGTTACTAAAAGATAAAATGGAAAGCATTTTTCAACCAATTGAGGTTCGAGGGAAATGGCATTTCATTTTCCCAGCAAATCTAAATCATGCTGAAAAAGTTCGAGAGCTAAATATAGATAATTATTTCGTATTCCCTTCAAATCAAGATTTTCAACCAATTGAAGTTCGAGGGAAATGGCATTTCATTTTTCCAGCAAATCTAAATCATGCTGAAAAAGTTCGAGAGCTAAATATAGATAATTATTTCGTATTCCCTTCAAATCAAGAGAGATATAAGGATTTTAAAGGAAGAAAACTCATAACAGGAGCCATTCAAAATCAAATAGTTTATTTTACTAGGAGAAATTATGGTAACGGGATTTATGGACCATGGGAAGGAGTTGATTTCAACATCTTGACTGCATTATCTAATATTTTTAATTTTACGTAAGTAAAATTTTTGAACTTTTATACTTCCTATTCTTACCTAACCTAACCTAACCTAACCATAACCTAACCTAACCTAACTTAACCTAACCTAAACTAACCTAACCTAACCTAACCTAACCTAACAGCAACAGGAGTCGAATACTCTTAGGAATCAAAAGTCGGAATCAGAGCACGAGTTTCAATCGAAAATACGCAAAATTATATATATATTTTTTATAAATATCTTGAGATTCTTTAATTAAGATTTACATATACATAAATAGTTTTATCCTTAATTAAAAACCAGTTATATTATTATCCACCTGTAAGAGCAACATTAAAATTTATCTATATTTAGATTAATTAGATAGATTAATTTGTTTTACCAATATAAAAGAACTCAATATTTTATTTTTCTTTTTAGTGAATTTCGTTTTTTATCACTGATTAATATCGCTTCTTTGTGAGCCGTGATGGGTCCTGTACATTGACTAAAAAAAAAAACACTGATTAATAACGTACCAATACAGAAAGATAAATATGAATGTGTTAAGTAACTTCAATTAGCAAGATACGTTATCCTAATTCAACGCTGATTATATAAATGTATTTCATGAACTGAGAACATGTACTCCAGTATCGGGAATCGAGCCACTTTCAATTGAGGTCTTGTCTTTTTAGTTGTATAGGATGGGAGTGCTACTACTTTACTTTCACACACCCCAACATACACACACACACTCCACACCAAAATACGAGTATATTTGTAAAACACCTATTAAAGCAACTCTTTTGGAAAGTAATTTGAGATTTAAACCTATTAATCTAAAAAAAAAATGGTAATTTAAATAAAACAACTACAATAATTACAAATAAAATTTACACTATATACAATAACTACAAAATATACTTATAATAATTCATTAAATTACAATTACGTAAGCAAATTAAAATAAGTTGTTTCTTATCTGTAAGAGGAAATTTGTGACCTCTCAATTTCAGCACTAATCATCTTCTTAACAGTTTTGGTATTATTCACCCTGGAGACCGAAGTTGGGGAGGACCAAAAGATGATGGAAATGTAACTGGTTTAATAGGGCTTGTGGCGAGACATGAAGCTGATTTAGCCATTCAGGAAATAACCATAACAGGTAATTAATTTACTTATAAAGGAATATTGCACTTGATATTCAATTGTTTGTTTAAATAACTTTAATTTTTCCATCTAAATTTAATACAAAATAATTAATTTTATATAATAATGCAGAACTAGTTGTTTTATATTAAATTAGTTAACTTATCAACTCAAAATATGTAATATCAAGCAAAACAACATATACAGATCGTTAAAAGGCAATAAAACACATGAAAAATGCTTGTAGGCAGTTATGTTGGAGTTTATATGCACGATTAATCATACATGTGAACTTCTTCACCTACATGACTACTTACATGCAATCACACAGTGTCAGAAAAATCAGAATCAAGAATTTTATAAAAGCTTATTCTATACATATCAGAACACTGTTTTTATCCAACTACAATTAAACTTTGAAAATTACAGTATTCTATTGTCACTTTGCATGCATAAATTTCATAAAGGAAACTTCATCACAGGAAAACGCCCGAAAATACTTGTCTTCTTCCGACGTTAAAGTTTTAACTTTTTCCTACCATAATTTGCATTTCATATTGTGTTGTATTTTAGTATAATCTTTTTACGAACTGTATATATATATATGCGTTGTATCGCTTAGAAATGTTTTGAGCAGTTTATATTCCTAAATAATATAAATGTAATTTATATTATTATTATTATTTTAGCTTCTCGTTGAGTCAGTTGTAGAATTTCACTGTTCCGTATTTTCTGAAGGATCGGGTTTGGTGTCCAGATTCCTGAAGAAAAAAACCTTCCATTTATACTTTCCATACTCGTTATTGGTAACGTATTATGGTTTCAAAAGATAAAAGACTAAAAAATTTATTAGTTAAAGTTGCCAACCATCAGATTTATACTAGTTTTAATTTATTAGAAGAAAATATTTAGAAGATACTACAAAAAGTACCGAAAGTTCTGAAGCTTCTATAACACTAATAAGAAATAATTAAATATAATTATTAAACGAATTTATAGACACTTTAAATAATTGGAATTTAAGGGTAATTGACATCTTGAAATTTTCTAATTTCTAATTTAATTGAAAAAGTAATTTCAATTATACTTTACAATTATAGTAAATCACTCAAGAATAAAGTGAGAGGGAAATTCTGCAACTCATACAAGCTCCTCCAACTCAAAACAAGCATTTTTGTCTGAAAATTTTGTCACCCTAATAAAAGAAATTGTAGTGCTAAAACCTTATCTCGATTTCTGTTGCTGATTAAATGTAACTTCAAATTGGGTTAATCATTAAGTTTTTTTTCTTTTTCTTTTTTTTTCTTTTTTTTGTTTCACATAAAATGGAATTTGAAAATGAAAATATTACTTGTTCAGTAAATGAAATGTATAATTATGTTTCAAAATAGGGTGATGGAAAAATAATTTAAACTTAAAGTAATTGAAAATATATCAATTATATTTTTAATATACCTATAATTTAATCAATTATATATATATATATATATATATATATATATATATATATATATATATATATATATATATATATATATATATATATATATATATATATATATATATATATATATATATGTATATATATACATATATATTTATTGAAATATATATATATATATATATATATATATATATAAGACCTAACTTATAAATTTCGATTCCTTTCCAAAGGTATGGATATTACTAGCAGGATCCATTTTGGTTTTTGCATTTACTCTAATGACCATTGAAGTCACAGTTCCTAATCCACTTGAAAATACCAAACGACGTTTCGACCCAATGGAGTTCTCTCACCCAAGGCTTTATTAAGCTTTTATTAATACATATTTATTTTAATATTTTCGGATGTGTTAATCAGGGCTATAAGAGAAATGTCAATGGATTTTCTGTGAAGATTTTGCTCATCCTCTGGTTTTATATTAGCATTGTTTTCGGAGGTAAGTTTAAGTAACTTATAAATAAATAAAATATGCAAACATAAAGAATATTTCACACACCACACACACACACACACACACACACACACACACACACACACACACACACACACACACACACACACCACACGCACACACACACAGTTGTCACCACCACTATATATATATATATATATATATATATATATATATATATATATATATATATATATATATATATATATATATATATATATATATTTATATATATATATACCTCATATATATATATATATATATATATATATATATATATATATATATATATATATATATATATATATATATATATATATATATATATATATATATATATATTAATGAGAGTAGTTTCAAGGTTCGATTGAGGTGTTAATGCAGTTAATTGTGAATTGTGGAAGCTGTTTCTGAGTAAAAAGGAAATAAAAAAAAATTGATAGTTTAAGTTTAAGTTTAATTGAAGAGTTTAAGTTGCAATGTTAAAAAGTAAAATGAAATGTGATGGTTTCTAAGAAATCAGATCCTTTTCAAGAAAAAGAACCATCATAGTCAGTCCATCATCGTCGAGATCCGGTCATCAGTCGGGGAAGATCGGTCGGCATCATATCATCGTCGTCGATCGCCGTTCGGTCATCGGCACCGAAGTCGAGATTTCGTCGAGGTAAAGAGACAGAATAAACAAGGTAAAATGGTTTCGGATCCAGAAGTCAAGAGTTACTGAAATGATGACTGGGAGTTTTAAATGTGTACTAGAGTAGGAGAGATGTCTAAAACTAGCAAGATATTTGTTTTCGTTTCAATTTTTAAAATTAAAATTTTAAGACAAAGTGGAATTTGCAAAGAAAGAAGAATAGGTTTGATTAGTGATTGAATTTAAAAGTTTATAGAAAGGTATTTATTATAATAGAAAACTGAAAAAAAAATTATAAAGACTCCATTAGTGAGAATTAAAAGTGGTTTCAAGATCATGGAACAATAAGGTTTGAATTTACTACTCATAATTGTTATGAAAGGAAAAGAGGAATCTAATTGTTTCTTTCATGGATTTGAAAAAAGGTGTTTGGTGGAATATGAATAGAGAGTAATAAAATATTTTGTAAACAAATCGATAAAGGTGCTTATTGATAGGGATAAAGATGTTTTGTGAAAACAGTAGAATACTTGCTATCAGTTTGCTGTGTTTAGAGTATTTGCAATGAGACGAGGGATTTGTGATGTCTTCTTGGTTCTATATATTTTGTGGATAGTGCATTAAAGGAGGATATAGAAATGATAGGATGGGGAAGCACATCTAGTGTTCAAGGGTAAATGGAAGAGTTAAAGTACTTCTCTTTGCATATCACCGGAGTGTTCAGGCTAATTTAGAGAAAAGTAGAAGTTTGGGAAAGCAGGGTGAAATGATGGAGGGTGGAAAAATCAATTTGGAAAAAAAAAAGTAAAATGAAGGGAATGAAGCGGTAACAAGGAGAGGGATGCTATAGATGGCATGGAACTATGAGGAGAGGAAGTGATTGGAGTAGCTTTAGTTGAAATGATATGTCACAATGGGATAATGGAACGAGTTATGAACGAAAGTGAATTATAATGCTGCTTTAGAAATTTATAGAAAGGCAGCTTCACAGATGTGGAGGAGAAATCACAGAATGTTAAACATTACTACCTTTTGTAGGAGTTCAATATATATATATATATATGTAATAATATATGTAATAATAATAATAATATGTAATAATAAATAATAATATGTAATGTAATAATAATATGTAATATGTATGTAATATGTATGTATGTAAAATAATAATAATGAATGTGGTGAATGGTGTGGTGTGGTGGGTTCATGGGTCAGGTCAAATATTAAATTCAGTGTCAGGGTCAGAATGTGGGCTCAAGGTGTGAGACAGTTCAAGAATATTTGGTCTCAGGATCTAGATTAAGGTTCGTGGCTCCGAGCAGGGATCGTCGTCGATTAGGATGGTTAGGAGGTATAGAGAAAACAAAGAGACAGGGATGAGAAGTGTGGTGAAGAGAGAGGGTTAATTCAAATAATAAGTAGCAGTGACCTAGACAGATGATTCATTGATATATATATATATATATATATATATATATATATATATATATATATATATATATATATATATATATATATATATATATATATATATATATATATATATATATATATATATATATGTAACTTAATATATAGATATATGTATATATGCTAATATGTATATATATATATGGGTTTCAGCTATATATTCAGGGGAGTTGGTTGCTTTATTTAGTTCTCCTTCGTATGAGCAACCGATCGACTCATAAAAGAACCTCTGAAGGAAGCGCAGAAAAGGACACGTTTACCCAAAATCTGTACATGGAACAGCTCTTAGCAGCTTGTTTCAAGTAATTTATTGTGTGTGATTATTATTATTATTATTATTATTATTATTATTGTGTGTGTGTGTGTGTGTGTGTGTGTGTGTATTATTAGTATAGTATTATTATTATTAATAATACTATTATTTTCCAAGCAAAATTCAGATTCATAAGGAAATATTTAAATTTTTTTAAGCAGAAAAGAGCTATACTCGATATATCGTGACAGATTTTATATGTGTGTTTTTATATTTATATATATATATATATATATATATATATATATATATATATATATATATATATATATATATATATATATATATATATATAACTATATATATATATATATAAGTATATATATATATATATATATATATATATATATATATATATATATAAATGTATGTATATGTATATATATATATATATATATATATATATATATATATATATATATATATATATATATATATATATATATATATATATATATATATATATATATATATATATATATATACCGTGGGTAATCAGGAGAGCGACACAAGTCACATTTCAAAGAGGTGTGGGTTCGATCCCAGATTTTTAGGTAGAAATTTCCTAGAAGTTCCCTCCTTGAATAGGGCTTTGCCCGTGAGGTGTGAACTTTATATATATATATATATATATATATATATATATATATATATATATATATATATATATATATATATATATATATATATATATATATATATATATATATATATATATATATATATCTTTTCCCTATTATTGTTTTACTTAGGTAGACCAAGGGAAAGCAGTTATAATTTCATCAGAAATATCAAATATTATTAAATCCAACATGCAAGGTTGGGAAAAATATTACGTGGGAAAGACCAGATTTTATTACCAATATTATGGGTATTTTACCAAAAGGGTCTCCTTTTGTGCAGCTGTTTAATAAAGCGTAAGTTAATAATAATAATAATAATAATAATAATAATAATAATAATAATAATAATAATAATAATAATAATAATAATAATAATAATAATAATAATAATAATAATAATAATAATAATAATAATAATAATATTTTACAGAACATGATTTTTAATCTGATTAAACATAGTTTCAAGCCGTTAACAAGGAGGGGGAAGAAAATAAAACAAGGAAAACCACACCCCCTAAGGCAAATCTCAGGTGAGCACAGACAGTAGAATTAAAAAGAGAAAAAGGTAATATAATTAAGAAAAAAAAAAAAGTCAAGGAGTTCCACAGAACAGAAGTAGCTGGAAAGAAGAGCATCACAACGAACAAGTCTGGGGTTCTCAATGCTCACGCAAAATTCATGCGAGAGCATGGCACTTCCTGTATTGCGAGGGCGACGCAATGGAGGTGGAATACAAGCGGTCCCCAGAGCATCTACCGCCGTAGTACCTATAGAAAAGAGATAGTGCGCCAACGTCAGGTCGCAGATATATAGAGGTCAAAGATAGCTTGTAAACATGGGACACCTTATTAGTTTTTTGGCTTTAGACTCAACCCTATCTAGAAAAATGAGCCAGGAGCCCCAAATGTGAGAACAGTATATACAAGGGCGAATAAGGCCCTTATATAACTGGAGCAGCTGTGCAGATGAAAAAATTCCCGCAACCTGAACAGAACTCCCAGTTTCTTTGGTATAGCAACCATTGAAATATGAGGTTTCCAAGACAATTTATTGTTTATGTTAAGACCAAAGATTGTATGTTATTCACAGGAGAGACGTTAGAGCCGTCTAAGGGAAATAAGAAAGTTGGGAGGTGTCTTTGAGAGGGAGATGTAGAAGTTGAGTTTTTAAAGAGTTGAATTTACAAAAGGTTGCGGTGGCCCCACCGGAAATCCCATCCAGATCGACAAGGATAGAATCGGAAAGATGAAGACGGAGAGCAACTCTAGATGCAAAAAGAGGAAGCAGATTTGAAGTGAGTAGAAGAGTGGAGGGGTGAGTCATAAAAGTGAACAGAGTTGGAAGTACAGCTGAGGAGATCGTTGATGAAAAGTAGGAATAAAGTTGGAGATAGAACCTTGGAACCTTGCGGAACACACAATTAACAGGGAAAGGAGGAAGAGTCCGCTCCATCAACGAGTGCTGATATAGGAGCGATCGGAGAGAAAACTAAACAAGAGTAAGCAAAGAGGAGGCAAAGGGAAGGGGGGCTTAAGAGCAGTAGCAGCGACGCAAACCAGTCAAAGCTTTGGATATGTCAAGCGCCACCACCAAGACTCCCCATGGTCCCCTAAGGGCAGAAGACCATAAATCAAACAATTAGTAAAGTATATGTCACCAGTTGACCTCGAGCGACGAAGCCATACTGATGATCTGAAAGAGGGAATGAGACTCCAGATGATCCAGGAAATGAGGATTTAGAAAGAGAGTTTCAAAGATTTTTAGATAGAATACAAGTGAGAGCTATAGGGCGGTAGTTAGAGAAAGGATCAGAGCAGCTTACCTTTTCAGGTCGGTTGGACATGTGCCTTCCAGCACTGAGGAAAGTATTAGTATTAAGACATAGAGGGAGAGGAGTTGAACGAGGACAGGCGCCAGCTCAGAAGCACACTCCCTCAAAACACGGGAGGAATGCCATCCGGGCCACCTATTCCTGACGTTCATAGATCTCAGGATCCCATGCACACGATCATGTGTAATCACAGGTAATGGCATTACTCTCGGCAGCCGAACAGGTGAGGCTGGTGAAGAGATGACAGAATAGTAGGGTAGGAGGTGGAGGAAATTAGGCTGCTCATCGGAGATAAGACATTGCCATCCCTAAATAATTAGGTTGTTTTTTCTACCATCAGAGCGAATAAGGAGAAGAGATTTACAAAAGCTGTTAGAGATGTTTTGGCAAAGGGCCAGAAATTTTTTATCTGTAGAGGAGAACCAAGCAGGTCGTCGCACTTTCTTTTGAGTAAGTGCGCTTAGCCTGTCGAAAAATATCCCTGCAACGATTCCGAGCAGAATGAAAATTATTAAGTAAGAGTAATAGGAGAATTAGAGTTTTTCCATGCCCGATACCCAATGTCTCTCTCCTTAATGGCGCGAGACAAGCTCCATCGAACCATGGATTTTGGGAGAAAAGATTTAGTTGAAGATGGAGTGAGCCTGCTCATCCCATCGGTGATTACGGCCCCACCTTTTCAGCGGTGACCGGGGAGGCATCCCCGGAGTCAAGCAGGATTCATTCCAAAGAGTAGTTAGCCAAAAAATGAATGATTCCCAATTAGCCCGATTAAAGTGCAGAAATTACGTTTAGGGCATGGTGGAGCCCTGCTGGAGAAAAAAGTGTTATAATTAAGAGCTACAAGATTGTGGTCCAGAGTTACCAATAGGAGGAGAAATGGTGTATTTAAAACGAGGAGTAGAGGAGTGGTGAAACATAAGTCAAGCGTATTCAAGAATTGGTTAGGACGATCTAGGATATGTGTACGGTTCATTATTAAATGTTAAAGATCGTTAGGAATACTGAATGTTTGGCCTCGCCCGCCTGCATCAGTGTGAGAGGAGCCCAACCACTCAGTGTGGTGTACGTTGAAATCCCTAAATAGAGGATCTCCAGCATTTGGATGGGAAGTAACAGTCTCATGAGAAGTAGTAGGATAGAATGTGAAAATCTGTTCCATTAGAGGGAGCAGTAGCAGAAACACAAGATAATGATAGTAGTAGGGAGAAAAGATTTTTTTAGCCACAGAACATCGAAATTAGGAGATTCAAGAAGCTCAGTGAGACATGTTACAGGAGTGTTTATGTTTATATAGGCACAGACACCACCATTTTAGACGGAAATTATAGAAAAAGTTATAGTTTGAATATTAAGTTTATTTGAAAGAGAACCCTGGCCAACTGGGTCTCAGACAATAATAAAATGTTAGGTTGAGAGTTAGAGAGGAAGGTGATATTCCACAGATTCGTGATTTAGCACGCAGGCCGCGAACGTTAGCAAAGTCAATAGAAAACCTCCGCCT
>JABUQX010094639.1:0-2500 GCA_015478945.1 Trachelipus rathkii | reverse complement strand
TATTGTTGTTATTGTTATTTATTGTTATTATTATTATTTTTATTGTTATTTTTGATCTTTTTTTTGTTATTGTTAATGTGAATTTTTGCTATTAAAAATTGATGAAATAATAATAATAATTATAATAATAATAATAATAATAACAGCTGTGGTGTGTGTGATTAATGGTGTTGAGATTGATTGAGGCAGATGTGGTCTGGGTTCAGGTCAGATTTAAGGGTTAGACTTTTTGGCTTATTTAATATTATTTATTTAATTTATTTATTTATCTGTTTTTTTTTTATTTGTAAAGCACAATGATTTCTTCTTCTTCTTCTTCTTCTTCTTCTTCTTCTTCTTCTTCTTCTTCTTCTTCTTCTTCTTCTTCTTCTTCTTCTTCTTCTTCTTCTTCTTCTTCTTCTTCTTCTTCTTCTTCTTCTTCTTCTTCTTCTTCTTCTTCTTCTTCTTCCTTCTTCTTCTTCTTCTTCTTCTTCTTCTTCTTCTTCTTCTTCTTCTTCTTCTTCTTCTTCTTCTTCTTCTTCTTCTTCTTCTTCTTCTTCTTCTTCTTCTTCTTCTTCTTCTTCTTCTTCTTCTTCTTCTTCTTCTTCTTCTTCTTCATTATGTTCGAATTCAAAGAAGAGCAACTAAATTAATCCCTGAATTGTAAGGTTAATCATACGAACAACGACTATGCGAATTAGATATCCATTCTTTAGAGACAAGAAGATTGAGAGGAAAATTAATAGAAGTTTTCAAAATACTAAATAAATTTGACAATATCGATTACAGGCAATTCTTCAGATATAATTTTAATGATGTAACACGAAGTAATGGGCATAAACTTTGTCATAAACGATTTCAAACAAATATAGCAAAGAATTTCTTCACTTACGATGTAATCGAGAAGTGGAATAGTCTTTCTTATGAAATAGTGAACAGCGCTAACATCGATTCATTCAAGAAAAAGTTAGATAAACACTTTAAGGATATTGGTCTGTGAACGTCAATTCAACTCGATTTTAATTTATTCAAACACAAGAATCTGTAGTATCCTGAATATGGTAAAATCAAACTAAAAAAATTGAAATAATTTAGAAAATGTTATAAGTACAGCGTAAAAAGAATTACGGCTTGTATTAGCTTTGATGTTCATGGCTTGCAAAGTATCCGTTCTAGGATAGTGATATCATCGATCGCACTTAACCTGTAATAAATAGCTTTGATGTTTACCGCATAGAACATCTGTTACAAATAATTGTAATCAATAACTGTAGTAAGTGGCTTTGATGTTTATCGCATAGAACATATCTGTTCTAAGACTGTGATCTATTCGATCACACTGAATGGCTGTAGTTGATGGCTTTGATGTTTTCCGCATAGAACATATCTGTTCTAATACGGTGATCTAATCGATCACATTAAATAACTGTAGTAAATATTTTTGATGTTCACCGCATAGAACATATCTGTTCTAAGACGGTGATCAAATCGATCACAACACAATAAATAAACACAAATACTTAACATACTATGATGTTTGTTGCTTGCTTAGAGCAAGATCTGCTCTAAGTGAGCAGACTCATATGTTACATGAAATGGGTGGAAATAATATGTTTGTTTCAAAATGCATAACGGGTTTTAATGGCTTTTCTTAGACGCATCCAATGGAGATTAAATGAAGCAAAGTACTAGGCGGACAGGTCTTTGGTGGACAATATCAGGTCCCTGTTAGCAGAGTTTAGTTGTTCTAAATGTTTCTTTGGAAATGTGGTTCTTCTTCTTCTTCTTCTTCTTCTTCTTTTTCTTCTTCTTTTACTTTTCTTGTCGGTGTTCTGTAGTTCTGTATTCTTCTTCTTCTTCTTCTTCTTCTTCTTCTTCTTCTTCTTCTTCTTCTTCTTCTTCTTCTTCTTCTTCTTCTTCTTCTTCTTCTTCTTCTTCTTCTTTTTCTTCTTCTTCTTCTTCTTCTTCTTCTTCTTCTTCTTCTTCTTCTTCTTCTTCTTCTTCTTCTTCTTCTTCTTCTTCTTCTTCTTCTTCTTCTTCTTTTTAAACTAGCTTGTTCTTCTTTAGCCTTCTTCAGCTAGCTGGCCTGGCTAGCTGGCCTGGCCTGGCTGGCCTTTATTCTTCTTCTTCATCTAATATGTTTAACACTAGGCAAGAAAAATAAAAAAAATTAAATCTATTATTACCGTGCAGGCGTCATTTCCTCCAACTCCAGCACATAGCACTGGTCGATAGCCAGACCTAGAAACAGCGTAGTTTTTTTACCATAAAAATATTCGCTCAAGATTCTAGAGGCATATCGGCCAATTCACATTATCTAGAATTCGAAAACATCAGAAAAGTAAAGTAAGAAATTTAAATTTTCCATAGCTAATATGTTAAAATATAATATATGAATGTAAACTCAATATTATGTATAAAATCTATTATCATTTTTGCAACAATATTTCGGTGGAGTAGTATATTAACTTACTGTAGGCAATCGATCCCCATCAGCGACGAAACCATTGATTCTAATACG
>JABUQX010094638.1:0-25165 GCA_015478945.1 Trachelipus rathkii | reverse complement strand
TCCGTATGTGCGCTTTGTTATCTCGTTCATGTCCTTTGAAAAGACATGAGAGAAGTGGAAATCTGAGATTTGTAAACACTGCATTTTTTCATATAATATCATAAATAAATTTTTTGTAAGGATATATGCTACCTATTATAGATTTAATATTAAGATCTTTGTGAAGTCGCACATTATTAGGAGACGTAGCGGACCTGCGACGTCGGACCTTCGATAGCGGAGTTGATGGTCTGAAAGGTCGAGAGGAGCGCATATGCGACACGTTTTCTCGAGTTCGAGTGCCGCTTAGCGCGACTTACCCTAAATGAGCGGTTGCCCACTATATATATATATATATATAATATATATACTATATATATATATAGATATATATATATATATATATATAATAATATAATATAGTATATATATATATATATATATATTAATATATATAACAACGATATATATATATATATATTATATTAAATATATATATATTAAATATATATATATATATATATATATATATATATATATATATATATATAATATATATATAATATAAGTATATATAAAAGCTGTAGGGAGGGTCAGAGGGTTCAACCTCCCGAAATTATTTAGCGATCAAAATTTGTCCAATAATAATAATAATAATGTAATAATAAAATAATAATAATAAGAAAAAATAATGAATAATAATAATAATTAATAATAAGTAATAAAATAATAATAATAATAATAAATAAATAAATAATAATAATAATAATAATAATAATAATATTAATCAAGAAAATAAAATAATTTAGTTAATGGAAATGAGGAACAGTTTGGCCTTAACGATTTTCTTAGGTCAATGGCTTTCCTCATACAAATGTAGTAAAAATTATTTAGACCAGGATAAATGTAAGGTTTCCTAAGTTTGCAGATGATAGCAAATTGGCTACCTCAGTAGGGAATAGTATATAAAGATTTAAAAGATAAGGAGGAAGCGTAATACGTTGATGATGAGAGGTTCATTCCTTCTTCAGTTAAATTTTTCTTTCCTCATTCATTCCTTCTAAAACTAAATTCTTTCTTTTCATAATCCATGGTCGATCTGCTTATTCTACTGGCCATTCAGGCTTAGAGACAGTCCTATCGAGTGTGGAAAAAATCTCTTCTACCATCACTCTCGCTATTCATTCAGCTATGAAATCGTTGCAGATACTACTTCGATGAGCAAAGCTGGCTTTCATCAAAGAAAAGCCCTAACCTCCTTGGTCTCTACTGAAAAAATCTTCTCTCTAGCAACTTTCGTTAGAATCTGCCTTTCCCTCCTCTATTTGATCTGATCATTGTGTTGCTTATTCTCCAACTGAAGGGCTAATCTCTTCGGCCCTAGCTCAACTATATCCTATGTCCCAATACTAGCACTTTTCCCTCAGTGTAGCTCTCCCATGTCCAACCTATTCCGAAAAAAGAAGCCGCTCTGATCCTATCGCCCTATAGCTCTCACTTGTATTTTATCTATCTTTGAAACCCTCCTCAACTCACTTCTATCATCAATCGGAAACTCATCCAAGCCCAGTTATGCTCTCGCTGCACAAGTCTACGGCGATAACATCCTATCAAACCGATTTATTTTTTCGCTCTAGAACTTACGGGGAGACCTTGGTTGGCCTACATATCCAAAGCAATGACCGAGTATCACGCGTACTGCTCTCCAAGCTCCCCTCCTTTGGTTCCTCCTTCTCCGCTTATTTTAATCTAGCTTCTTTTCAAATTCTCTCAATATCGGCTTTTTGATGGGGCGACTTCTTCTTCTTTCTGTCAATAGTGGTGTTCCTAGGGTTCTGTCTTATCTTCCTACTTGTTATTCCTACCTTTCATTAATATCTTTCACCTGCACCTCTAACTCTATCCACTCGTATTCCGATGACTCGACCTTCATTCTTTAATCATATCAATTCTACATCCCACTTTACTCTGAATGCCTCTCGTCTTATCTTTTCCATTTATTCTCGCTGATGCATAGAAATAACTTTGTGAAATCAATTCTTTTAAAACCCCAACTTTTTACAAATCTCCTTCTCCCAAAATACCTTCTAACTTTCCTTCTCTTTCTACGCTTCTGTCTCTCTCTGGACAATTAACAATCCTGGCCTTAACTATGAACAAAAAAATGTCTGGGAAACTCACATCCAATGCGTGCCTAGGCGCTCAAAGAACTGCGAAGCGTTTAACTGTGAGAATTCCTCCTTTTCTCAGTTGCTCGCTATACAAAGGCTTCTCATCCCCCAGTATGGAGTACTCCCTCATATCTGAGGGAGGTCTCTGTTTCACCGGCTTTTGGACAGGGTCGAGTCAAAGGGCAAAAAGCTTATAAACTGTTCTGCACTTTCCAGTTCCCCTGACCCTCTATCTTTGCAGCGATTTGGGCTTTATCTCTATTCCTATGGATACCGCCGGCAAGTCTCGAGAGGACTTATCACTCGCGTACCACACCTTTACGACGCCTTACGTAGCACAATAGTGCTATCTTCGCACAATGTGTAGACATTGTAACTCCAGGCTAGTTGCTGTGGTGCTTCCTTTTCCACCACCTCTGTTTTGTGGAATCTCTTCCATCTTCTGTATTTCCTACTGAATTAATCCCTCACTTTTAAAGCCTGCGTCTGTGCTCAATGCATAATTTGCCTAGAGGGTGAACTTTTGAGAGTAATACCCCCCCTCCTTGAATAGGTTGCCCGTGATGTGGTACAACTGTAAAAAAAAAATCTTGAATGGGCAGATATGTGGCAAATGTACTGAATCTCCTATTCCCCCCATCAAAAACATCATTCAGATATCCCATAAAATCGTACTCTTTTCAACTATTACCCTCTGATGATATATTTCAACAACCACACAAATTTGATCTTTCAAAACTTAACATTTAACCTAGACTTCTAGTACTCACACACACAAAATCTTACCATAGCTCTCTACCACAATCACTCATCAGAATTGCAAAATCCTTCTATCCCCCTCTAATCCTTTCCACAGCAAAACAAACACATTTCACACCACACACTCATTTCACCGTTTCTTTCATCTTTTTTCAGTCACAGCGAGCAATCAAATTTCCCTTTAAATACCATCCACTCACCTCTCTCCCAACATTTATTCTCTACATTTCATATTACAGATTACGATCATTACATTTCGCGAAGGATAAAAGGGCGCATACTGCGATAACACCTCTCCGAGATGCATAGCATCCTGCAAAAGATAAGTGGTAGTAGGCAGCCAACCTAACTACCACCTTCCCTTAGTCGCCTTCTGGACACCGCAGAGAACATACGATGTGGCAATTTTTTCTCCCTATGGATATAAGGGATAGGATGTCTGTAAGATGTTGTCTAAAGAGGGTTATATAAGATTATATCATATGGTATGGAGATGAGTGTGATATAACGGCATAAACAGAAAGGCGAACCATTAGGCACGGATGTCATACATACCATAAGCAAAAGGGGTTATATAATATATATATATATATATATATATAAGTATACTTAATATATATATAATATATATATATATTATATATATATATATATATAATATATATATATAGATATATATAATATATAATAGATATATATTATAAAATTATTATTATTATTATTATTATTATTATTATTATTATTATATATATTATTATTATATATTGTGTTAATATTATTCAAAATTCTTAATATTTGCTCAATTAATCGGCAAAATAATCGCGAAGCCGGATGACGATGACGAAGTAAAAAAAATATGCCGATTTTTGCCGATGACGATGACGTTGTGATAATCGTCCCATCACTAATATATAGCGTGTATATATATATATATATATATATATAATATATATATATATAGATATATATAAATATATATATAAATAATTATATATATATATATTAATATATAGAGAGAAGAGAGAGGAGAGGAGAAGAGAAGAGAAGAGAGAGAGAAGAGAAGAGAAGAAGAAGAGAGAGAGAGAGAGATAAGAGAGAGAGAGAGAGAAGAGAGAGAGACAGAGAGAGAGAGAGAGACTAGAGATAGAGAGAGAGAGAAGACTCTCGCGATATCATTCCATACACTGATATGAGGAGTCGAAAAGCAGAATTTAGAATGCCTTTTATTCACATTCATTTTATACATTAGAAATGAAAAACGAACGTCATTTAACTAAGTTCATTGTACAACATAAAGCGGCGGAGAAGCACCAAAATTTTTTTCTTTTTACAAGGGAAAATGAAATTTGTTTTAAATTTACAACTCTGTAAGAAATTAATTTATATAACAATTCTGTTTTGATATTCAGTCAGATGTAAGGAACGAATTAATTCACTCAATTTGAAGCTCAAACGGCCTTCCTTGCCACCAAGGCAAAGTCCTGAATTATATAGATATATATATTATATATATATATATAATATTATATATATATATATAATAATATATATATATAATATATATAAATATATATAATATAAACCATTTCATATTTCACTGGTTGTAGTAAAGTTTTAAAGCCAGTTAATATCACTTTCCTATGTAAAGATCAAAACGAATATCAAAAATATCTACGGATTATTAAAATAAAATACATAAGATAATATATATATATATATATATTATATATATATAATAATAATTAGATATATATATAATATATATATATATAATATATATATATATATAAATATAATATATATATATAAAGAGAGCCAGCAAAATCTTGCGGGGGGCCCTGAATACCTTAGCGCCGTACTTGCTGAGGTCCTGGCGTCGAAACGGATCGGAAAGAAAACGCGGCCGGATTGACCGGTGCGGGGACGAGAATCCCTCTGAGAACGCAGCATGGTAGAAAGAGAGAGAAGCTCGGCCTTCATATCTGCCATACCTTGCTCTATAGTAGAGAGACGAGTCTCTACTGCGGAGAAACGGGAAGAAACAAGGTCAGCAGAAGCGCTGCATATAGCAGAAGGATACGAATGAGAGAACACCGGAAGAGTAGAAGAGGCAACGGAATGAGTAACAACAGGGGAAGAAGCGAAAGGATGAGACGGAATTGAAATAAGGCAAACGAAGAAGAAGGAGCCAAGAGCAGGCTGCAAGCTGTCTGGAAGGGGGTGGAACGCAGGAGAGGCAGAAGCAGCTGAAATAGAAGATTGACAGGAGAGACCGTATTAAGACGATCGCGCCCTCTAACTGCCACATTTCTGTAAAGAAGAGACCGGACCATGAAGCCAGGAAATTACTGCCATATCCCTGTCAAACTTTTTTAAGAGAGTGTCGAACATGCCCGACTCCTCTGCGAGGAGACCACCCAAATCTGCACCAGGTAGTCAGAAAGGTTCTGATCTTCTAGCAAGTGTGGGAAGCATTCTTCGTACTTTGCCTCATGTGTTGAGCCAAGCGCAGATCAGAAGCTCCCGAGAAGCGTTGTAAGAGTAGTAAATCATAGGGTCATGGAGAGAATCCCTAAGTGGAGAGAAACTCTTCAGCAGACAGACAAAACGATGCTAATTGTCTTCCTCATCGCCCGCCCGCATGCAAATTGCATTTGCCATGCTGAACCAGATACTGATTGATCTGATATGAAGGAGGAAGACGAAATTATTGATGATGCTCAGCATTCTTCCTAAAAACCGATGACATAAAAAAAATTCTGGACCCGGAATTTATCTGGCCCAAATATTGCAATAAAGAAATACGAAAGAAACTCCAACCGCTGCAATAGATCGAGCAGGGATACCAAACACTCTGACCTTCACGACACCCTCCCCCTCAAAACACAATTGGATTTGCTAAGTCTGCACTCCACCCACAATAACCCCAACAACACTCCCAACACACAAACAAACTCACAACAACACAATTGACAATTCAACACAACGACTCCAAAACAAAACAAAGAAATAGAACCTTCTCGAAACAACACAATATTATACATAGCCTCGATACAATAAGCCCACTTACCAGAAAACTTTCCAGAACCAAAATTCTACTGTTACGATGCCATCTTCACACCTCAAATACCCCAAAATCCCACTCTACTAACTCCTATACAAAACTCACTGCCATATAAAAACACCTTAGAAACCACAACAGCACTAAATGACACCACCACCAAAACACAATCTTTCACTATAATGATAATTAAAAAGCCACACAACCCTTATAAATGTATACATTCCCCACTACACTGCCCTAGAAACTACAAACCAAATCTCACTGAAATCACCCACTCCCAAACTCTCATAATGAGGACTTCAATGATCATCACGCCTACATGTACAACGCCCTAGTAGCAGACCATAGAGGAACACACATCATTTATAACCTCGAAAATTTAAACATTCTAAACAACATAAACAACCACACCAGAATTCCAGCCCAAATCAACCAAACTTACACATCACCAGACATAGCACTATGCTCACCAAACTCCACTGGTTAACACAAACCGATCTAAACTCCGACCACCTCCCCATCATATTAAAACAAACTACCCACTTAGGAAAACATACACAAACTACAAAAAAGCTGACTGGACAAACTTCACCAATTACATAGAAAACAACAATATAATCACAAAACGCAATCAACACTCAAAAAAGCCATGCAAATTTTCACATCTGTAAACTAATAAGCAGCTAACCAAAACATTCCGAGAGGATAATAGAAGTGAATGGCGGGGTTTTGTGAGGGTATGGTTATGCCCACCTGCCAGATGAACCATACGTTGACATATGCCATAGTGAGGTTCGTCGCGGTCCCTTGAAGTTTCTAGGTGGATTTTTCGACTGCGGGGATTTCTACAAAAGGTATTAAGGGTGGAACGGTGGCTTTCTTTTCGACTTACGCCATATTCTTTTCCACTTTCTGTTTCGCGCAGCGACACACCTTAAAACCCCTAGTGTGTGGTGTAATATATATATATATAATATATATATATATATATATAATTATATACTAATATATATATATATATAATATATATATATATAATATATAATTATATAAATAATATATATATATAATTTCTTCCTTATCTACCTTCTAATTTCCACGAATGAGTAAGGTTGCTGACGAGCAGTCGAAAAGAAAAGCAAAAAAAGAACATGACAAAAAGTCGAAAAGAAGCCCACCTTAACCGCCCCCTTAGTACCATTAATTAGTGAGAATTCGTCGCAGTTCAGAAAATCCATCCTAAAGCTTCATGGACACGATACCCTCACTATGTAGAATCGTCAATGCAAGGGTCTCCCTTGGCCCAGGTGCCCACACGCATACCCCTCGCACAATCCCCGCCATCACTCTGTTATACACCTTTCTTCTCGCCTCTTACCAAACTCTCACTTTCTCTCCTTCAAACATCGTTTACTGACTCAATACACTTATTCTTCGTTCGCCAGCCGATCGTTCTCAAACATCGCACTATAATCACGCTTAACCAACCGACATATCATTCATTCTTTCCATATGACCAAACCATCTAAGCATTACTTTCATTATTCTCTCATTACCCCTTTCTCACCACCACACAACTCTCTAAACGTTCATTCCTCATTTTTATCAATTCTTCTCACACCTAGCACACCCCTAATTGTCCATTGAACACATTGAACTTTAGATCATACTTCTTATTCCAGACATAGTCTCACACTTAACAATAACACAGGTAACAATCAAAACCCTCAGTAATACTCTAGCACACTGCAAGACTTATCCTTTACACACCAACGATTTAATTGCACCAGCCACCCCTCCTGCCATTTCACAACCTTTCCTACTACACTCTGCATTTCCTCCGTTCCCTTTCTCATCCAACATATACCTAAATATTAAACTCAACACTTGTCCATCTGCTCACCAACTAAACATAAATTCACACTGAGACTGTCCTCCACTCACAACCATAACCTTACTCTTCCACGTTAACTTTCAAGCCCCTCCTTGACACACCCTGCCAAATCTCTCTACATTCCTCTCAAACTCTCTTCAATTCACCACACAGAACCATCATCCGCATATAATAGGTAGGCACCCTCCACTCATCTCCATTCTTTTTTCCCATCATTCAACACATTTCCTGCCACCCGCCTCGAATCTTCATAACCCCAATCCATATACAAAATTAATAACCAAGGAGACATAACACAACCCTGTCTCACGCCGCTATTAATCCAAACCAATCACTTGAGGACCATGATTCTTACACACCCTTCCCCCTATTGTCATACATACATTACATATATATAAAATATATATTATATAATTATAATATATAATATATATATATATATATATTATTATAATAATATATATATAGATATATATATTATATATATATATATATATATATATATTTTTTTTTTATTTTTTTTTATTTTTCTACAGAGATAAACACCACCGTTCACGGGCAGAGCCTAATCAAGTAGGGGGTGTACTCATTTAACGCCGACAGGACGAGCCAAGCTAAGGAAAATAAGCTCCATTCTCCCACCACCATTGCAACCGACCCTCGCTTTGTATGGCGAGTGCTCTACCACTGAGCTAGCGAAGTTAGATAAATAAAATAATATACCTTAAAAAAAATAAAAAAATACAACATAATAATATATATACACACACAGTAACATATACATATATATATACATATACATATATATATATATAATATATATACATAACATATATATATATATAGTACACATACATACATAAAATACACACATATGAATAGAACTTCGAACATAACCAATTATTTTTCATCATACACATTATCTAATAATATTGCATATCAATAATTAATAATCATTTTATCACTAACACTAAATATTATCAATAACATTAATATTATAACACTAATAACATTAATAAACACTTATTATCACTATCACGGTTAGCACTAGTTTTCATTATTATCACTAATTTATAGAACACACACATGTTGGGGGATGGCGTCAGCGTAGTTATTTTTAATACGTTAATCCACAGCTGTGCAGGATAGACAAAACAACTGTAGATGTTCCATCCACACGCCTTTTAATCGGGCCACTTGAGAGGACTATCTGATCTGATGTCGGTTGTACAAAACTTCTATGCATAATATTATCAATATTCAAGCAAAAGAATTCGTTTTTTTTTGGGGGGGGGTCTTTGTCAAATTATATTTCAAAGAACACATAACAATAACATTGTACTTCACATTTTAAAATTGACGTTGCATAAATATAATTTCTTTAAATTTTCTAAAAAACTTTCAAATAATGTTGCGAAAATATTTTAATTCATTATTTTTCAAAGGCTCTTCTGTCTTGGAAGTTGATCATTTCTTTCACTTATTCTTATTCCAATCGTTCGATGAGAGCATTTCACGCTCTCTTCAGATTCTTGCTCTTTCTAGATGTATATGATGAGATTGTAATATCCATTAAACGTAGGTACGCTTAAACATCAAGGTGCTCAAAGGTATTAACATGCGTCATGCGCTTAAGCTTCCTACCTATATATATATATATATATATTATATATATATATTAATTATAGTATATATATATAATATATATATATAATATATATATAAATATATATATATAATATATATATATATATTCTGAGAGAGAGCATCGTTCTTCCTATATATATATATATATATATATTATATATATATATATATATATATATATATATATATATATATATAATATATATATATATATATAATATAATATAATTATATTGCTGGAGGAGCGTTTCGTTTGTAGTCTTTGAAGAAATATATAAGTTTGATTGTAGTTTTAATTATTTAATTCTCGCCGCTTAGATAACTACTAGATTCTTTTACTCATCTTTTTAGACTGGACGAGTTCCAATAATATCACTTTTATAACCAAAATAAATTTCTCTTAATAAGGAATACAAGCTCCAAATAATGTTATAGATAACACTGCTTCATTGTGAGATAACTAGATAATATATGCAACATCCTTACCATCAATAGAAATTTCTTTCAACCAGGCTAAGAGGCCAAAGTGGGCTATCAACGGCTGCTGACATGGTTGATTCCCAGGAAGGAGGTAGTTGGGCTAAGCGCAGCTGCAGTGAAGACTCATAAAAGGAGATAGTTCATCTTTCAAAGTGCATATTTATGGCCATGTCTGTCATCTTTACCGGCCTTCTCTCTGAGTTCTCTTAAGGTTTAAGAATAGTAATATGCTACTCATGCATGTAGGAGACTGTTGAAATACAATTTTTTCTATCTTTATGTGTAGAATTTTATCACATAAAGTATTTAGGTTAAAAATCAACACAAAAGTAAAATTATATTTTCAATTTGCAAAATTAATATAATTAGATATGACATAAATACAATATATTTTTACATTAGCCTATACATAAACTTAAAATAAAGTAATATATTATATATATATATATATATATATATATATATTATATATAATATATATAATAATTATACTATATATATATATATATATTAGTGCTTAAACACCATATTTTTATTTAGTACTGGACAAGTATACAAATACATGTTTTTTCTCTTTTCTACCACATCTTGCTCCGATGACACCAGAATTATATATATATAATATATATATAATAATATAATAATATAATATATATATATATATATATATATATAATATATATATTATATATATTATATATAATATATTTTTAAAACGTTAGCAAAAAGTAAATAGTAACACAAAGCCTAGAGCTCTTCGCAAAAGAAGACATCTAATATGCCCAGCAAGATAGAAGAAATATCTAAGATTATGTTATGTTAAAGTAAGCCATTCTTTAACGAGAAATCCTGAGGAAGAGAAGCAGAAGCAGCAGTTTAGAAGATCAATTAATATCTGTCTTATGCTCTTGAAGATACTGATTCTTGATTGCACGATCAATCGTTGAAGAAAACAAAAAATCTAGTGTAAAAATTTTAAATTGCTCTTATTCGTCTTGACCATATGCAGACAAGTTGAAAATTTTCTAAGCTCAAATAAAAAAGTCGTGTGGAGGGTGTAAAGTAAAGAGATATTTAAAGTTGATTTTTTTCATTCTAATAATGAATTTCTTCATGAAACCATCAAAACCTTGCTTTGAAGAAGTATAAGATATAAAAAGATTTCAAGGCAAGGAGAGTAACTAATATTCCTTATAAGCTATAATAACAATTTCCAAAGATTGGTGAAACTGCTCAATCAAACTAATTGATCAAGTATGATAAAACCAACCAGGGAGAACAGATCTGTGAAGAATTCATTCAAACTGGGTCTGCAATTTGGGACATAAATGATCTACAGGTCCATTTTAAAAAGGTATAAGAGATTGACTTCGATGAAGTGTTTCCATCCATCTGGTGTTGCAATCTATGCATGTAAAAAGATAGTGAAATGTTGTCAAAGATCCTAGAGTCAAGTTGTCAATGTGGACAGTTTCAAAGCACAATGAAGAGCTTTCCAATGAAATAATAGGTTGATTTGTACGGTGATGAATTTTTGAACTAGGGCATTGATGACAAGATTGAACCTATCCATATTGCCCAAAAATAGCGCGTCTTCACCAGTCAAAGAGAAGCTATAATGGCGGAATGAGACATATCATGAAGTTCTAGAAAAACTTGATAACTTCTACTTCTGGACAAGATGAGGAGTAGAGGTATCACACAATATTTGAAGATCGTTAAAAAGTGGAAATGCTTGAAGTTTTGGCAAGTTCTTCATCTCAGCTTGCAGGTGTGCTGTTGTAGGGAGAACTACTGGATCAATGAAGTGGAAGAGATTGAACAGGATAAGGTATTGGACACGATGTTTTCTAAACCTCTGACGTTTAACGTTGAAGAAACTATTCCAAGCTTACAGAAGGATGATGTTGATGGACATTACTCTTTGAATGGAGGCTTTTGATCGGTGCTAATGACATTTCTACCTTAGAGGTTCTCTGACGAAGGCAGAATTTCTTGATATATCTTTATAAGAAAAGGTTGACCATCAATCAATTGGTGTACAGCAACTTGAGAAGCATCATTGACCAATTGGAGATGAAACAATGGAGCGCAGCGCTATGGCATATTTAATTTCCTGAATTGCTAAAGAGGCTTCAGAAGAGCAAGGAAGAGAGCTAGATTTGTCGGGACTGAGTTTGGCTAATTTCGATAGTGTATAAACAAGGTTAACAAAATTAGGAATTAGACAACATTGGATATTAATCCAACAATGTCAAGAAAAAGACGATGAGTAGAATAATCTGTAGGCCGGGGATAATCAGAAATTTCAGATTTTTTTGAATCAGGTGTACTGAGATATTTGGAAGAGACATGATAACTACACAAATTTTTTTTTGGTAAAAACATATAGTCATTTGAAATCATGGGTACGTAAATGATTATTACTTAACACCTGAACGATTTGAAGATGATGTTATGCTGTTCTTCATTTTCTGAAAATACATAAAGGTTGTTTTGATATATGGGAACAAAAGGAATATCCAAAAAGATAGAATTCATAAAGTGCTGGAGAGTAGCATCAGCATTACAGAGTTCAAAAGGTATATAAACAAATTCGAAAAGAATGAAAGGTGTAGTAATGACATTTTCTGTCTTCTAGGTGAATGGAAATTTGTTGATATTACGAAGATCTATTTGCTAAATATTTGTGATCCATTAGATTATGAAATAAACTGTGAATATGAGAGAGAGGATAATGATCTGACTTGATTATATAAATTAATGTATAAAATCACCATATGATGATATGCGCCTTGATACTTATTTTTACAAGGTGAACTGGAGACTACTAAGGGGATTTAGAAGGGTGAATGATATCAAATTTCAATAAAATATTAAATTCTAGTTTATCAACTGCTAGTTTATATTTAGTAGGGCGATGAAATTTTGCATAAATGGAAAGTATTAATGCAATGAAAAATCTGAGATTTATGAGGAAAACATTAAAGAATTAATAGGCAGACAAAAGAGGGGAAAACCTTTAAAATTCGAGTGACAATAGTATGATGTAAAAATATATTAAAAATTGGATGAGACCGAACCATTTAGAATTCTAATAGGAGCTTGGAGATTTATGGAGGAATTCAAAACTAAATTAGGATGATGCAAAAAATCTGTACTGAGAGGAAGAGTTGATGGATCAGCTACCAAAAAGGTCCACTGAAGTGTACTATGAAGCGATGGGAAGGTAAAAAATGCAGCAAGTTCGACGTGATAATTATTATGGGGCTTTGTTGGTTGCAGAGCATGAAATGGCAGCTGGAGAAGGAGAAAAATTAATCATTTGTTCTGATGAAAAAAGAGAAAGGTTTGAAATACGATTTATGATGGCACTTACGTGATCTTGCTAGATGATTCCCAATGGAGGTGTATGCGAGGAAATATGGGAAGGGGTTGTGGAAGGTCTTGAGGATGATTCATTTAGCAAGCCTTCTTGTATATTGGGCCATTCACACCAAGGCGTGCAGGAGCGTGCTTGATCAGCATATAACATATGTGTACGACAAATTTTAAGCTTCTGACTATTATGAAATGGTATAGGGTCAAGATAAGTAGGAGTTGAATTAGTGTCTGGTAGAATCCTGGAAAATGGCATAAGGTCATCAGCAAGAGTGCCCAATTGTTCCAGAGAAAGGGAAGTTTGTTTTGAAAGAATAAAGTCAGCTATGAGTCATCCATACTTCAGTATGAGTAGTCATATTGAAGTATTTAATAATATCAGAAAAGAATGAAGGTTTTGACTTTACCTTTAAAAGACTTACATATGTTGTATAGCAAGCTTGAATACTACTTTTCCATTTTTTACATTTGGATATTGTATAAAAAAAATAATAAAAATTTTAAGGAAGAAGTTAAACAAATTTGCCTAATAAAAAGATGTTAGTCTACATACAATCAAACACTTAAGGATTAAGATTTAAAAGTGTGTGATAGAAAACGGGCTTTCTTCGGATATTATTGTAATTCTTAGCTAAATAATATCGAGACTTCTTAAAATATGATAACCAAACACGTATAATAGTTCTCGAAAAAAACGAGGTACTTTAATTCTATACATGAGCCAAATTCAGGAGTATTATCCTTAATCCTTCAACATTTACCAAGATACACTGTGTGAAAGACAACTTGGAGGATTCTACTTAAAAAATTATTATTATATAAAAAACTTTTTCTTAATTGTTCCTATTAATAGATTACATTAATTCATTTAATATTGTTATATATATATATATATATATATATATATTATATATATATATATATATCTTATAGATAATAAAATATATATAAATATATATTATTATATATTATATAATTATATTTATTATGATATTTCATTCTCCTTCTCCCAAGTGGACTGGAAAATAGTAAAGTGAGCGTTGTCAAAGCATCGAAAGAAATAGTAGAGTTATACAAATATGACTAACTAAGTCGAAAAGAAAGCCCGCCATTACCGCCCCTCTATCATCAATTAGTAGAACTTCGTCCAATTCCAGAAATTTCACTCTAAGCTCACGGACCCGAACGAATCTCTCTCACTTATGATATAATCTCAATTTAGAAGTAAGGTTCATTACCCTGTCCAAAGGCCACAACCATACCCCCTCAACCCCGACACCCTTATTCACTCCTATTAAGCACCTTATTCTCGCCTTCTGCCAAACTCACAATTTACTCTCCTCTACATTCGTTATAAAAATAAAAACCAACTTTTCGTTCTGTTCTCCATCAAAATTCTTGGCTGTGTCCAATATGTTTTGAGGCTATTACCGAACGTGTCCTTCCATCCTTTCCACATGACCAACCAATCTCAACTGTACTTTTCATTATTCTCTCATTTATACCCCTTTCTTCACACCACTTATAACTCGTCTAATAAATATAAATAAAAAAAAAATTTAAATTATAATTTAAAAAAAAATTACATTATTCAATTTTAAACAATTTTTCAACAGCACCTAACACCCCTAAGATTGTCCATCTGAACACGTTGAACTTAGATCTAGATACCTCGATTCCAGACCATGTCTCACACTATACATTACACAAGAACAACGATGAGCCCTCAACATGACCCTTGGCGAACTTCAAAGACTTTATGTCCCTTTTACGTCCACGAACACTATTTAATTTGCACCAGCCATACCTTGCTAGCCATCACAACTTCCACTACACTCTGCATCATCCGTGTTCCTTTTCATCCAACATATATCCTAAATATTTAACTCAGAACTTGTTCCAGATGCTCACATACTAACATAACTTCACACCGAAACTGTCCTCACTCACTAACCATAACCTTACTCTTAATCTACGTTTACTTGTTTCAAAACCCTCCTTTTACAACCCTGCCAAATCTCTCTATCCAATCCCCTCTCTTTTCAGTTCCACCACACAAAACCAAATCATCACCGCAATATACAATAATAATTAATATTATAATTATATATAATATACTATTATATAATATTATATCTCACAATAATAATATAATACATATATAACATATAGTTATATATATATATATATATATTATCCTATATAGAATAATATATAATATATATTTTATATATAACGCTTGTAATAGCTTATATTTTTTTAGGAAAGTTATTTTAAGATATAAAAGAGTAAAACACGAGATTTATTTTATTTACACATTTTATTTATTTAATCAACATTTCGGATAAAGGTCTATCCATCTTCAGTGTAATAAAAAACAGTGTACCATGCGCCAATAATAAATATATGTGTAAATAAAACATTTTGTCTGTATACAATTAAAAAAAGTTGATGCAAGTTTGCAAAACCAAGGTACGTAAATAATAAAATTTAAAATACACAAAAGACTGAGAAATGAATTATTAATATGGTACTGGTGTACATTAATTTGATAACAATAATCAAAGGAACGCAACTATAAATATAATGTGAAAAAAAAATGTTGACGTTTAGAACTTGAAAATTTACAAATTAACGACTTAGACTCTTAACAATAAATATAATAAAAGTAATAAGAATAAAAGTAAAAATAATTAAGAAGAAGAATTAAGTAAGAAGTGAATATAAGAATAATAAGTTAGGAATATGTTGCAACAGAGCCTTAAGATTAGTTAGAATAGGGGAGAGTGGGCCAAACGGGGAAATAGGTAGTGTGACATTAAAAAAGAAAAGAGAACTGGTGGGAAATAAAATGGCTCTCAAACGTGGTATATAAAACCAGTGGGCGTAAAGTAACGCTACCTTACCGCAACTCCCCCGCGGGCGTATATAGTAGCGGCAGAGGCGGAAACGCCGGCGCATATTATAAGAGGATAGTGAGGAGCACTTCCGGAGTTAAAACTTATCCATAATAAAGCCTCCTCTCTTATATATTGTCAAAGAAGTTCTAATAATAATACAATAAATACAATAACTATATATTATCTATATATCCAAATAAAAAATCAGTAATATATGTATTAAATTACAATAAAATATATAATATAATACATATAATATAAAATTATATATTAAATAGTTAAATAGAAAGAAATATAAATATATAAAAAGCAGTCTTAAAAATAACGCCCGCTAAAGCCCCGCGTATGCTATACTATAGACGCAGAGCCCGGATAGACCACATCACGGGTACTAAAGAGATAGATGCAAAGCTGGTAAATGAAAACCAAATAATATATAATAAGTTATATATAAGATAAATATAAATATAATATAAGAGTAATAATATAATATAGAATAATATAAAATAATATAATATAAATAGAATATAATTTCTATAAATATAATAAAACATAAAATTACACCTTCATTATATAATATTTAGAATGCATAAAAAAAAAAATATAGGAAGACCTGAGTGATAATTGATGTGTATTCAAGACCAGATTATAATCCATAATAAAAGATAGTAATCAAAATATAACACCTAATATAGAAAAATAATATTTCGAAAGAAGCAAATTGTAAGAAAATTATTATTTAGGTAATGAAAAAATAATAATATATATATTGCTGACATATGCCGAAGTTGGCCGCACGCGCAAGAGGTTTAAGCGGAGCACACACAAAACCCAGAAATGCCTCACGAACTAATTCAAAACAGAATGTTTAATGAATACCAAGGAAGATTAAAAATGTTCGGCTGACTGAGAAGAACCCGGAAATACTCATGTTTTAGAAATGATAAGTTAGTTCGATAATTATCGGTGTATTTTTTTTTAGTGGAAGCAACTTATATGTCGATCAGTCAGGCTAGCTTTTATTGGTATTGTCGGCTCCTCAACAACTTCCTCAATGTTCCACGTTGGATTTCGTATTTGAGGGTTTGATACGTAATTTCTTTTTCCCCCCTAAATTAAGGTGAGAATATACTCCCTCGTACGAATAAGGGTAGGACACCTCAAACTAGATAAGAAACTCGAATCAAAGTAGTAGATAGAGAGAGATATAGATGACAATATATAGCAATTTGTATGTGTGTTATTGTTTGAAGAGTTTGCAGAAGTACGCATTTAGTGGCCATCACACATTGGCTGCCGGACATAGGAAGGAACGCAAGAGCGCCTGTGTTGTCTCTGTAGTAAGAACGACACATGAGAGACTTACGGTATAAACTGGAACGAACGTCTTTATATGAAGATGAACTTAAGATATAAAGTCAAGTTTTTACTCTCTCAAGTTTATCGAGTGATATAATGAGAACGTACATTATCAGTCAATTGCAGTCATCTCTGGGGTGTTTCCTCGATTTTTCAACCTCAGAAATTTAGCAAAATTCTAGTAGTTTATCCCGAAGGATTATTGTTTATATGAAGGGGAAGTGTTGGGAAAGCAAAACAGTGCAAGTAAAAGGGCAAAGAGCAGCGAGGAGTGGGTGCTGTGGTTATGATGGAAGTACATGGACAGCGACCAAATGCAAGCGATAAAAGTCGCCTGAATGCAGAGTATGGCAGGGTTACAGCACAACTCGTAAGGAGTGGTATGATGCTCTGGAAAGGAATGATCTCAGTAAAGACGGGTGGATGGATTTTTTGTGGGTGGAGGAATGAATGAGAGGTAATTTTATTTGGAGGTCCCCGTCGAGCGCCCAAGGCTGCTTCAACTATCGAAAAGAAATGCGTTCAAGAAACCTGCAGGGTCAAACAAAACGGAAAATGACGGCCCAACGTAAATGGCATTCGAGTTCATTGCTGGAGGGGGTAGTTTCAAAAGCGAATGCAGGTATAGGCGGTGTAACGCGTGGAAGACTCAAAAAAACAGACCTTAACCTTACTCAATTAAGACGCGGAAGTATAGTTATGCACGGCAAATGACTACCACGAAGAAGACATAGGGGACGGTTGCACTGCAGTCATGGAGTGAATAGGCGGAAGGTGGGTCAAAGCATAAATGTTATGCCGGATAGGAAAGAGTACATTGTACACTCGATGCACGGTGCCTTAAAATCTACTGCTCCAATAACAGATCAAAGCTGCGGTATGAAGGCGTGACTCGCGTTTCTGGGTGTGAGAAAGGAGAATAGCCTCACACCCCGAATTGAATACTAAAAGCAAGTCTGATCCATTTTTCCTCATGCACAAAAATTGCAAATTTATTACCACCAAAAACGAAAAAGTGCGGGAGGGTGGACAAGCGAGGAGAGAGGCCCAGAAAGGGCAAAAAAGCGTGGAAAAAGGAAGACTCATAGCTGAAAACAAGTTTGCTCTTAAGCTTGCAGTTTTTCCGTATTAAACGCAAAAGCAAGAGTGACAAGCGGCTGTGAGGGTGATAGCCTCGAATAGAATGTGGATTTAACATAGTGCTCTCCTCCTACTCTTCGAGCCGAAATCCCTTGAAGTCGCTCAGCACACAATGGCAATTAATTCAGACGCTTCGTGGTACAACGATTCCTCATGTTTGATTAACTAATTAGTTCTCACGTGAATATACCTGGTGAGGACAATCACGTAGATAGACACGGAAGCTTCGGAAACATCATGCAGTAGATTGGCTTGTTGAGAGCCCTACAAGCCTGACTAAATATAACAACAGTATAAAGAGTAGTGCTCTAGAGGCGTGCGTGACAAGTGTGGACAAAAGAGATGGAAGCCCACCGAGACAAGCGTGGGTTACGGAAATTGTGGGCGCTTCAGGAAGGGCCTTGTGGTTCAATCAGTATAACATATGTAAAGAAAGAAAATGACTCCATAATTTTTCGATAGCCTGAACCTATATTGTGTGTTCTGATGAAATTTTAAGAATTAGGGGGCGGTATGATAGCTGCCTCAGTTACGATTTATGTACAGTTGGATGAGTTGTGTGTGTTACGTTTTTCCTCAACTTTACCTCACAGGAACCAGTGCAGGGGAGAGATGCGTGTCAAAATGAAAAACTAAGTAAATAGGCACTCCAGTGGAGAAGCACAAGTGTACTGGACCTTATAACGTTAAAATGAAAGTTGCCCTGGGTACGTGAAGCATAAGCTAGATCTAAGTGAAGCGCGCTCACTGGAACTGGAAAATAAGAGGTGTATGCGAACATTGGTAGTGGCAAAGGAGTAAACAAGGGGAAAATCTAAGAACGATGGAGGCAAGGTGTGAAAATAAGGTGAACAAATAGAATAATTAGATATTGGCCAGTGACTCAAATAAACGTATAATGTAAAAAGATAAAAATAACCACTATAAATAATATATATAATAAAAATAAAATTAAAATTATATTATTAATATATATATATAGAAATAAAATATATGATATATTAATATATAAATAAATACTATATAATAAATATATATAATTAGTATATATTTAAAGCAAAGTTGCACTTTATTCGCAATATGCTAATGTGCGACTTGAGTTTATTAATGCACCTGTATTTTATCAATAACTAATTAATTTTCACTTTTCCTATACTAATACTTCTAAATAACGTATCTACCTAACAGATCATACAAATATCCTCATATCGCATCTATTTATAAGCTACTATATGCAAATAAGTAATAATTATATAATTAAAATTAGCAAGGAATCGAAAAATTTAGTTTATATGATTATTTAAATCATTAAGAGTTTTATAATAATTATATAAAACGTGTGACGATAACACTGGCCTGGGATAAATTTGCTCATATGGAAGTCATATTAGTTCTTGCAAAAATATTTACTATATATAATAATTACTTTTTTTCCTAAGTCGCAGGAAGCCAAAACGCTATCTCACTAATATCCTACCGTATTACACGTTTAAATATATGATGCTCTAAATACCGGTGGACTAGCCACAAATTAATCGCAGTAATTCGCGCAAAACGACGTGCGTTATAAACGCCACTGCATATTGTAAGCTAGTTAATAAATAATATAAAATTTAAATAATAAGAAAAGAAAATACAATAATATTAGGATATGCTAAAGAATTATTTAGATAAATAAAAAATGGATATATTATATATATGTTTATAGGTCAGTAGGAAACTTAAGAAATAAAAAAACAAAGAGTAATTTAAGAGAACCTGAATGGAAAGAATATTTATCTGTACACAAAATTAAGTAAATATTTACACACTTTCCTAATAAAGACCATCAGCTTAAAACGAATAACATTCTAATAATTATATGATAATAAAATGACTATATGTGTTTTGTAATAAATAAAGCCTTAATATTATTAACTATATAGATATAGTTAAATGAAGAATATAGATATGATGAAAAATTGAGATAACTATGCCAGGACCCCCCTAGCTAATACATCAAAACGATAATTAACAATAAGAGTGAATATAATGGTGTCATTATACTTTCATATGCTCTCCTAGAAAAGTATTCTTCCAGAAAAACGCACGGATAGGACCACCTGACGGAAAATCAGAGACCGCGCAGATACCAAGATGTAGATCGAGAAGAAAATGCCTAACCACTAACGGGTTAACACCGAAAGTGATGTTACAACAATACAAGGCTATCACAAAAATATATTACAATACAGGGGTAGTAACATATAGACCGTGCAATACATGACACATTCAGACACTTGAGATTGAACATTGTTACATGGTTGAATAACAGCAATATACAAACTCGGAATAATCAAGATGTAAATATAATGATTAAAGAGTATTCAAAAATTGACTTTTGAGAAATAAAGCCGAATAAAGGACCCAAAAAGAGAGGAACCAATGAAATCGAAATAGAACTACATCGCATGTGGCAATGAAATTATAATATCTCATAGAAAAGTTGAAGTCCTTCTTGGTTTGGCCCAATCACGAAAAACAACAAATAAAAAAACCAAAATCAAGGAAAAAACCAAAGTATCCCACAGACGAGAAAATGCTCCACTATGCTTACAGAACGGCTCTCTCTCGTCCCGATAAATGCCGATGAGTAGGGATCCTACAACTCAATAACCTGAAGAAAATTGATGCTCTGCGCAATTTTGGATGCAAACTATATTTGATACAACTACACTTGAGTGATAGGACACCTACTCTGCCCACACTAGAACACTTGCAAGCAAAAGCTGGTGCTAGTTATTCACCCGACATCGAAACTATCTTCCGGCATTTGACACATGTGGTAAAAGCCAATAAGAAATGATTTAAACTCGGGATTCGGATTAACAATGCACTTTCTCATTTCACACAGGTTTTGGCTGCTCTCCATTAGAATATGTTAGTCGTAGAATAGGTTGCGATCTTCTCAATTAGTATAGGACTAGCTATATAGAATTAATTCTGATTATATCTGATATTTGTCTAATTAAGTATATTTTTCCTCTCTTCAAAAGTTTCACACATAGCACATGAGTCATTAAGCCCATAATCATCAAGGTAGGGAGAAAACCTCAATAAGCGCAAATATTAAATCACTCTAAACACTAATGGAGAATAACCCGCATTAAGTAATCGAGTCCGGCGCACAACTGCCAACTATGCGTAACTAAGTCTTCTCTACCGATTGCCGGCGAAGAACGGGCAAAGACGCTCCTCTCCATGTATTATGTTGTCAGATTGATAAACATTGTCCCTATTGAATGATCTACAGATAAGTTTGATAAGCTTTTGCCGAAACTCGTAGTCCATCGAACCCCGTCATGTCCTAGACATTAAAACCACACTATTCATAACTCACAATAGCTATACGCCTTCAGCCTAACGATAACCTTCATCACGAGCAAGAATAGTTTCACTTAATTAGAGTGATTATTCTCATCATGAGATCTGGTTAATTACACTAATTAACTCATCCTATCTCATCTCAAATTATAAGAGATAAAAACGCAGCACAAAAGGAGCACAAATCGACTACAATCTTGATTAGCAAAAATACCCAGTCAAAGAAACAAAATCATGAGAGATAAAACAACTCAGAATCCATATACTATTCAAATAAATAACTTAATACAGTTACCGACATGAAATTTTAAATGGATAAAGAGATACCAATATAAGAGTAAAAATCACCCCAAAAAAAACACCACAACTGCCAAACGTCAGAACATTCTACAAGACCGACTCGGCATTCACAAACACAGAACCGGATTGCTTCGGTTTTGCGGTTTTGTTTAGATGCCAAAGTGAGGGGAATACACCGTGACTTTACGCAATTATCCTAAGCGTCCACCCTGTAGTTGACCAGCCCCTCACTGCTATACACCACCACCCTCTACACTCTGGAGCAATAATGGCAAACTGAATTCCTCCTGACGAATGGTTTTGCATATTGCACCCTTCACATGCGCCTCTATTAGATCAACTTCAACTTCTCGATCTTTAACTGGCGACGTAACGGTAGTGAAGATATATCCAATTATCGAACATGTCATCACTGAAGAGTGTTGAGGGGAAAGTAGCGCTTTCCGAAGACATGCACCAACTGACGTATAGTACACAGACTATAATACAGCTACAAGAAAAAGTCAGAGTCAAAACTATTAAGTAGCTGGAGACTCGTCTACACATATCTAAAGTTACAGTCGTATAGCAGACATATAAGAGAGAGAGCACGAAACGGATATATATAGAAAAGTGTTCTTCACGAAAGAGGATCGGATTACTTTGATATGTATCGAAGGTCATCGTCCTTCTCGCACACAGAAAGTATTAGCGAACAGAAATCAATAGTTCATTACTGTTCGATAACCACCCTTTACATAATCGAATAATTTCACTAGCACCTCTCTCCAATTGTACGGCTAATACGACATCTATTTCACATATATCTCACGTTGAATCCTATAAGATTAGAAAAAACCATACTAAGATATCAGATTGATGGAAGCTAAGTACCCATTCTTGACCACTAGAGAAACTAACAAAACGATAAGGAAAATCTCCTATGACTATGTATACTACAAAAAAAATGGACGGTGAAGATAGTCCTACAAGGAAAACGTATACTAACAACTCACTATATAATATATAACATAATATATACTACTTAAATTAAATATAACCCTCAATATATACTACACACTTAACTGATATATTATATATATATATATATATATATATATATAGTACCAAAGAATAAATAAAGTCACTTAAATCTAGCATGACCACCCGCAACCTGGCAACAAAAAAACACCACGGGCCAGAAACTAGAGCTAACCAAAACTGCACAGCCCAAGAACCCCCTCATAATACTATAATATAATAAATAAAAGGGTATATATATATATATATATACTGGAGGCGGTTGGTTAGCAACCCACAACATTGACGATGTGTATTCGTCTCTACATATTATTTCACAGACATTAGGTTATAACACGGATGGATAAGGAAAACTTAATAGCGCAGACTAAAACGGCCGCTACGAGAGCGAAACAATCCACAAGGACCAGAATTGATGAATGCCAAGGCACAAGCCATAGACACTCGCGAGCAGGCCCAGAACCTAACAGCCAATCCCAGGATTATACACTGGCCACGTCAGATAGTAGGAGATGCGATTGCCAGTCTTAACTATATCAAATGAGCAAGCACATATATGTTCGTGAATAGTGAGCTCCGACCACTTACATCCCTTGCATAAAACAAAAAACTACAGTTTCACCGTAACACAAATCGGCCGAAAACAACGTGTAGAATGGGTATAACCGGAGCAGCACACCTCACGACACAATACTAGTCCAAATGGTCTCTGCAACGCTCACGTTCCTCACTTTGCGAGTCTTATCATGAGATTTCAGTAAGCGTGTGAGTATACATATGCTAATACTCCCTAAATCGAACCGAAATCCACGACATAAGAAGAAAATCCTAACATAGAGGTATAGGCTAACTAAAAGAGAGGCCCAAAGGGCAGTGTTATGGACCAACCCACTATATTGGACAACCAATAGTAAGATTATGTAATATCGCACTGACCCAAATTAATTGCAGTGTTATGTCAATAAGATTTGACATATACTGGTCCAATAAATTTGAATTAATAAGGAGTATTAGAATCAGAAATGAGGACTCAGGAGATAAAACGTTCGTTCATTATGAGTGGACCTCTCATAGAGGAAACACATGAAACACCAAACACATGGTCCACTGCTTAGGAGAAGATCTATCGCCCTGCCTCACGCTCGAGAGTATAATGTTAGCAAGGGCTAAATTTTGATGGTCGAATAAATACACGGAGAAACTTCACCTTAATGAAGGGAAATATATCGTGATAAATGTGCACGCTACTACATTCTTCGACCACGAGAAAATCGCTGCTAGCCCAAGACGTTCAAGAAAAAGAGAAAGTAAGGTGACTGTCTTTGTGATCCCCTCGTCTGGTAATATTTTGTTTCCAGGTCGCATACATCTATCCAGGGTAAATTGACCCACAACAGTATATAAATATAATAATTCGCGACTTAAGGCATGTGTTTCCCAGGGTATCGTTCCGAAGTTACATAGAGGTATGAGCACAGCAACCATACATCATATAGAGTATTGTAGATTACGTATATTTTAATCAGCGGTTTTACATATAATGTATCATTTGAATACCTGAGCGCGGGAATGAAGTAGGGTGAGATTCACTGTCCACGAGGGATGATTGGTAACGTACGAAGTCACGATTGAACAGGCGACTGTTTTCGGGTTATAGTAATGGGTGTATTTTTATGCTTGATCCGGTATATATAAAGGATTCAAGAAC
>JABUQX010094637.1:17500-23458 GCA_015478945.1 Trachelipus rathkii | reverse complement strand
ATATATATATATATATATATATATATATATATATATTATATATATATAATATATATATATATATATATATACTATATATATATATATTATATATTATATTATATTATATTATATATATATATATATATATTATATATATATATATATATATATATGTAGGTAAAGGAATCATGAATTTATAATCAAAGCATTAAGACCTATTATTACCACTGGCGTTCTAAATTTTATTTTGAAAACAATATATATATATATATAATATATATATATATATTATATATATATATCATATATATATATATATAGTAATATATTATATATTAAATAATTATAATATATATTATATTATAGTTATTAATTACCCTGGGCCCCCATTATTTGGGGGTCCATGCCATCTCCAGAAACCCGGCCACCTCCACCGGCGAAGCCACAGGTCCTCTTAGGGAGGAAGAGTTTTATGGAGCGTGTTGAATGGTTGAGAGAGTGGAGATAACGGTCAGGAGAGCGAATGAAAGTAAGGGGTGTATAGTATTTGCGTATGTGTTCGCAGCACTACTATTGTAGGCCACATCTAAGGGCAGAGTGTGACGAAGTGCTTGAGTACACGGGATGCACATAATTATCGGTGTATTTTATATTCTTTGCGCGGCTCTTGGGTGATGTCAACTAGATTTCAGTCTGGAAAGTTAGATGATTTGCTCATCTTCTGTGTGATATTCTCAGAATAGTTGCTTTATGGATAGTACCTTCTGGGGTCGAGAGAGGGGGGTAAGTAGTTGTGAGTCAGGTGATTGCGTAGTGTATAAAGTAGAGTGTATGAATATATTGTCAGCTTGCACGAAGTACTGAAGTGTCTGATTGTTGGGAGGAGGTGTGTGACTTGGTAATGCATAAAAGAGAGGCTTGTATGTAGGATAGCGAACGCACCTCGCACTGAGGCAGAAAGTGTATACGAAAACACGGTCGTTAGTACTTGTTGTATGGTAGGTGGAATATGTAGATGTGAGATATAGCAGGTGTGATACGGGTGAGACTCTGAGACTAAGAGGGTGAGAGTCATTTCTTGTACATGTCTCGTGTTGTCACTGTTCTTATCTCTCTATGAGTCGTAATATCATTCAGAAATCTCGCGAGTGCACATCTAGTTTTCAGGGTATGTATTAAATACTTACACGTGAGTTATGCAGCGGCATGTTCGAATGGTGGAAGATAAGTTCTTTCTCTAGCGCTAGACACGCATAGTAGGAGTAGTGTAGTGATAAGGCGAAGAATGATAGTCGTCGCACAGAGATACGCTAAATGGCATTGAGAATGTTTCGTTATGGGTGAGATTAGTGTTAGTGTATTAGAGGTAAACAGTTGAAAGATGATATCGTTTATATTACTTTCCATTTAGCTGGGTTTGGTTTATGCTCTCTCTTGAATATTTGATATACTAGTAAAATTTCAGTGAGACCGTTCCACTATAGTATTAGTGTTCGTTGCTGAAATTGTGTCGAGATAGAGTTTTTTAGGAAATTTAGTTTTTCTGTTTGCTGTGTTAATGATGTTTTGAATGGAAGGTAATAGCTGGTTAAAATAAAGAATGCTAACATAAATGGTCACGCTCAATCTTAAAGATCCGGCACAAACTTAACTATATATAAGGTGATTCTGTGGGAGTAGGTAAAAAGAGGAGATGGAGATCGATGTTATATTAGATTGTACGAGTAGAACTTATTGTGGTTTCTGATTACCATGAGAACACTGAGTTGAGAGTGGTCGTCCTGGGGTAAATAAGTAACAGAAAGGAGAAAACAATGCCGGGAAATAATGAAATAATAACTAGATAATCTTTCAACTGTTGTGTAGACTATATTCCCTACGAAACATCATGTTTGGTATTCATTTGTGCGGTTTTAGTGGGCTAACCTGATTTCTCATACCTCCTTCGGTTCAGGAAAAGTAACCTCTAGAGATGCCGTGAATTATTAGTTTTTAAATTACTGGAAACCCAATCTCTAAGAATTTCTTTTGAATATGTTTTATATCTATGTGTGGTTTGGGTAGATTTTTTTTTTTATTCTACCTCCCGTTAGTAAAAAGAGAAACATAACTGAAATGAAAGAATAACAGTAATCTTCAACTGTTGTAATAATTTCCCTACGGACATCAATGCTTTGGGTTCTTTGCGGTTTAACGAAGCTACTTCTCTTCCTTACGAAAAATATGTTACCTTAGATGGTGAATTTATGTTTACTATCACTGAAGAATAGGTGAAAATTTGAATTAATAGAGATAAAGCAACTAAATGAAGTATACACAGTAAAGTCTTTCATTGTAGTGTAATGCTATTTTACGCCATACGGTGGGCATCCAAATCGCTGTTGGTAGGTCGCTTTGTTGCTCGGTTGAGTTAGACTTACCGGTTTATGGTTATCTGACGCATCCTTCTTTCAGGAAAAGTACCTTAGACGTGTGCGTCGAAATAAATAGTTTTGTTTTTATTATCCTTGTAAGACGCTAAGTGTTGGAGAGTATTGAATATAGTTAAAATGGAGGAGTAAAACTACTGAAGATGGAAAGAGAATAAACTGGTATGAACTTTTCAGCTCGTTGTAGTTATTGTAACCTCTGACGGAGAACATTGAAGTGCATGGTTGAGTTCACTTGATTGCGGTTAAGTGGGTACGTACCCCTGACCCTACTGCGTTAATGGAAACAGTTAACCTTAAGATGCTGAATTACTTTGGTTTTTTCTTACCTTAACTGTTGTAACTAGTGAACGCGGTTTTGCTGTCTGAAATGAGTGAACAGAAAGAGTAAAGACATATGCTGGAACATTTGTAGAAATTATAACAGTACCTGCTTTTAACTGGGTTGTAACTATTTCTGACTGGACGGACAGCTAGCAATGTCGCGTTGCTTGGTTGCACTGTTGTGGTTATAGTGCTACTACTATACCGAGTATTCTTTGCTTCCAGTGAAGTAACCATTAGAATAACGTGAACATAATGCTTTTTATTACCTTTGAATACTGTGGCAGTAGATTGTCCGTGAATATTTAGTATTATGAAGGGAAAAAAAATGAAAAGAAAAGTTGAAAGGAAATTATATATCAGTTAATCTTTCACAAACTGTTTGTAATTTATTATCCTTAACGTAGACATCAAATGCTTTGGGGTTCCTTTGGCGGTTAGTGCTAACCTACCTCCTTCTCAGGAAACGTAACCTTATGTTAGTAAATGATTCTCCACAGTATATGACTCTGTGAGCTAATCTGGAAAATAATTTAATTTTTCTTTCTAGTACTGAGATGAAAGCAATTAACAGTAATTGATAATAATTGTTGTAACTATTTCTAACGGACATCAATGCTTTGGTTGCTTTGCGGTTTAGTGTGCTACCTACCTCTTTCAGGAAAAGTAACCTTAGATGCGTGAATTTAATTGTTTGAAATAAACTAAAATACTAGATTAAAATGTTTGGAGTTGATTTGCGTACCAAATCAGTGCAAAATATTTAAAAACAAAGATCTTAAAATGAATTAACGTATATACTTTCACTTGGCTTTGTAAAATTTATATTTCCCTTACGGATCATCAATGCATTATATGGTTCTATTGTGAGCGTGATTTAATAGCTACCTATATACTCCTTCTTCAGGAAAAGTAACCTTAGATGCCTGAAATTGTTATGATTATTGTATTTACCTTGAGAAAACTAGTGAGGTGCTTGATATAGTCATAAAGGAAAACTATAACTGATATTGAAAGATTAAAATCAGTATCATTTCAAACTATAGTTGTAAACTATTTTCACTTCGGACATTACAATTGACCTTTGGTTTTCCTTTTGCGGTTTATATGAGTGGGCTATCAACTCTCAATCCTTTCTTCACATGAGAAATAATGATAACGCTTAGATGCGTAGAATTATTAGGGGTTATTTTTAATTACCTTAGAAACTAGTGAGGTCACTGAATATATGTAAAAAAAGGGAAAACAAACTTAGAATTTACTTAAAAGATGATATTTTAAATCAACTGTTTGTTAATATTTTCACCCTTAACGTTGACATCATAATGCCTTTAATAGGTTCTTACTTATTGACGTGTATTTGTTAGACTAGCCTATCACTCCTCATATTCTTCAGGATAAAAGTAACCTTAGATGCGTATGAATTTTGTATTTTAATTATCACTAATATATAGATAACTAAGTTGAGGTTCTTGATATATAGATAATATAAAGAGTAATCAATATCTCATTGAATAATGAAATGATTTAACAATAATCTACTTTAACTGTTTGTACTATTTTCCTCTGAGTCAGGTACAATATAGTAATTGACTTTGTGATTTCCTTTGCGTTTGCATAAGTTGTTACCTAACCTCCTTCTTCACGATATAAGTAACTCATTTAAAGATATGTACGTAGTAATTAATTGTTATTTATTTTATACCTATGAAACTAGTGTGGTGCTATTAGTATATATAGATCAAAAAATGTAATAATTTACAATATCGAAGATAGTAAAGTTAATTTACTATATCATATATGGTTTTAGTAACTATTTCCTATAACGGACATAATCAATGCTTTGAGTTATCCTTGTACGGATTTAGTGGTCTACCATACCTTTTTTTAGTAGATAAAGTTAAACTCCATTATGATGTCTCGTGATTATTGTTTGTTAAAATTGAATACCATGAAACTAGTGAGTGTTCTTGAATATAGTTAAAAAATGATATATATATAACACATCTGAAATGAAAGAATAACAGTTATCTTCTTCCAACTGTTGTAATTATTTACCTATACTCACGGCATAAACAATTGACTTTATTTAGAGGTTCCTATTGACGTATTTTAATGTGACTAGTCTACGTAATTATACCTATCCTACTTTCTTAACAGGAAAAGAAACCTTGAGAACTTTTACAGATAGATATAATTAGATTTTTTAATTATTACCTGTAAAATTAAGATTGGAAAGCTAAAATGAAATATAGAATATAAAATATAGTGAAAAATACATATAAACTGAGAATAATGAAGAATTTTGTGAAATTGTACTCACACTCACCTAGTTGTAATAAATAATAATAATCATAATTTCACTAAATGCTGAAAACATCAAAATGATAGTACTTTATATAATGTATATTTACATTTATTAATTCACCTGAATAAGATAAGTGAGCGTTTAAAGTGTATAAATAAGTCAAACTAATCATCAAGGAAACTAACTAAAGTACACATTATGTATGTACCAGTTAAGAGGAATAATAGATTACAATCGTTAAGAATAAAGAATTACTAGTTATTTATAATATTATCTTCATTTCACATTTAATTCACATGTTTTTCTTTTGACTATTATCATTTGATTTTAATCTATAATAATAATTAATTCGATGAATCCATCATACATATATAGTTAGACAGGTAAAAATAATAAACATATATATAATTTACTACGTCCAATCTTAAATAGGTTTCTTTTATCCACTATAAATGAGAATTCATACTTTGCGGAAGTCTTTAAATATCACAAGATAATAATCTGTGATAAAATCATGTGATGTTTTTTACATATAAAATGAAATCTTTCATATTAATTAAATCTTTATATGAATTGTTTAATTTTCAAATATAATAAAAAAAGAAAAAATAATTAACATTTAATAATTATATAAATATTTTACTATATTATCAATATTATCAGATTATGATTTTACTTACCATAATATCAATTATATAACTTTAAATAATATATATCCTAAGAACACTCACTCCACTCATATCAGATCTTATGTATCTCAATGAGAATTAATAATAAATAAATAATAAATATATATTAATAATGTATATATATAATATACAAATATAATTATACATCAGACTAATTATATAATAGGAGTTACTAATTACACCTCTATGTAAAGAAATAAGGTTAGTAAGTAGCATTAACTATTAA
>JABUQX010094637.1:0-12500 GCA_015478945.1 Trachelipus rathkii | reverse complement strand
GTTATATGAAAATAATTCATTTAGTGGCAGCATTCTGAAATTATGCTCATGAATCTTGCCACTATAAAGAATTTTTTATAAAATCTATATTAAATAACTCATATAAGACTTAACTCCTGAAATCTCAGTTTAGATAAATTATGGTAAAACCTTAGACATAATCTATCAGTAAAAAATGACTTGATCTAGAAAGTAAGGGTAGAAGATATACTGGATAAGATATATCAGGGCTCAGAGATACTTCCTAAGAGGAAATAAGATATAACGGTGATTTAAAGAGCACTATTGAGCTTCTAGCGATTCTTTAGATACTCACTAGATTCTTTGTAGATACTATTTGTTGACATATTATATCTAATGTATTTGCTTTGTGTGAGATTAGAGGACAGTCATTTAGTGGTTGATAATGGATATTAAGGATGTAAGAAAAATAAATCATATAGTTATATGTTATTAATTGAGTGCGTGTGTAGTGTCACTATGCATAAAGGATATCATCGAAATGGAAAAAAGGATCTTCACCATGAAAAAACAAGATCTCAACATGAAAAATATATCTTCAACATGAAAAAAAGTTTCTTCAACATGAAGACAGGATATTTATTCAAAACATATGACAGATCTTCATACATATAGGTAGGAAAATTACATATTAATTAATCTCCATACTTCTCAAAATAAATATTTTAATATTGTATGTATTATAAAAAGGTATAATATATATATTACAGTGTTGTGTTGAGAATGAAGAGCTAAGGAGAGATATGGTGAATCGGTCAAATAGATGGCAGGTTTTTTTTGGGTGTAATGCTAATCTCAGTAATCCCATGGATTTACTTTTCCTTCTCTACATAACATAATCTGCATGCTCTTCACAACAATTAGAATAATATAAGAGTAAAAGTTATTCAAGCGCTATCTAAACCTAGCTCGAAGGGATAAACTCTATCATAGAGACTAATAGTATATTATATAGACTGAATTGGAAGTGGACTATTACTTGGGTCGAATGCTGAAATAGAAGATTAAATAGAAGAGTCTCTCGCCACTGTCGTCGTTAATCTCTCTCTCACTCGCTCCAAAATTCATATGTATTCAAATGTGGGTGGCCAAATGAGATATGGACAAGTGAAGATTATTACCTCAGAGCAGTAGTAGAATAATTTATCATCTTAATTAGTAGATAGAATAATAATAAATAACCACAACAAGAACAGCACATATACATGAAAAATTTAGAATAATGTGAGAAATTAGGATGTCTCAGAAATGCTTTCCCTGATGAAATAGAGACTTGGGAGCCTACTCTAAATCAAATATATGTAATGATTATTATAATAATAATATCAACTAATAGCTTAAAATATCTGTTTATTCAATGACGTTTTCGTATACAGTATATTGATGTACATAGTAGCTTGTGGATGTAGCCGAGTAAGAGATCATATATAGCGCCATAAAACTTCTCTCAATTACATAATGACTTATTGATAAGCTATTCTGTAATAGCAATACAACCACATGCATCAAAATACTGTAGGATCAATATACTGAAGCATTACTTCCCTTTCAGAACTGTGCGAAGAGCAAAAAAAACAATGCCGCAATATATTTGTCTGCGAAGTGTTAACTGAGGTGTAATATTTGTGTATATCTGTCATATATACAATTATACTATTAACTCCTTTAAAGGTGTGTTTTAATAGTTGGCACCATGAGTGTGTCTGTTATCCTATAATTGAAACATATCAGAGTCGTGAGCCGCTGGTAACCTCCTCTCTAGTAATAGGGAAGGCTTTATTGTGAGATAGAGGTCGTCGTATTATATATTTATATACACTGATGTTTAACTAAGGAGAGATTAATTACGAGACAATATCTCTCAAGATATAATTCCAAATTTCTTTTCCAGGGCGCCACAAGAGAGGAGGAGGATGGAAAGGATTCACGTGAATTTTAAGTGTACCCGTTTGCATATTGCGAAACTGAATTTCTTATGAAATTTGGGTGATTTTGTGTAATTTGAGGCTTTTTTTCTTACTATATTTAATGAATAATCATTTATAACTCTACTGTAATGTGATAATAAAATATATAATATAAATAATATAGGGGGCGGGGGAAAAAAAATATAAAACCCTACAAAACCTCCATTCTGCCATTTTTACAACAAAAAAAACACCTCTCCAAATGTATAGAGCACTGTCTCAAGAATGTCAATTAATATTTATAAAGAAAATAATTGATGAGAAAGATAATAAAAAAACCCTAGTGGATTAGTCCTAAACCCATACCTCTGCTCTCGCTCCTTTAGAAAACGCAAAAACCAGTATTTTACTAAGATGAACTACATAACAAAAAAATATTATATCTATAATATATCAGTAAAGAAACTCAATAGCAAGTACATGTTGCTACCTATTTCAACGTTGCTTATAAATCTCCTAACTTGGCCAAGAGGTAGGCAGAGCTAGTAATATAACTTTATATTCTATAAACTATTTTTATATATTTAATTTCATATGGTAGTTGAATTTGATTGGTAAGAACTTAATTGAATACCATAATAAAAGTAATATAATTAACTTACCTTAAATCATTCCAAAACCTTTAATAAAATATTTAATAAGAATTATATATTTGTTACTCATTTGTATATATATTTAATATTATTTTTTTTATTTTTTAATATAATAAGCACTATATATAATATTATATTAACATACTTTTTATTAATATCCATTCTCAAGAAGTAACTACTCACCAATAATCTCATTATGATTACGCAACTTGTTACGCACTGGGATTGTAACAGTGCCTAGTAGAATAATTCTTTCTTAATATTGCACTCTAATCACCATTTCATTATAAATAATATGATTAATGCTCCGGATGCTAAACTTACTCCAATAAATTACTCAAAAGATTAGAAGCCATTAAAGTCATCTCAATATCTGATAATACCTACTTCTCTCCCTATCGAGATCCTCTTCTTCGTATTGTTTAATATAGTATAATAACGATTAGAATTAATTAGGATCATCAAATCCTGCTAAGAATATACAACTTATAACAAATCTATCATCAAAAAAATGGTATCATGTTGCTTTAACTATATCTCTTTGTGCATATACATAGCGGGCTGGTCAAGTAGGAGATTTGTTTTAGTTCAATGTTACTTGTTAGATGGATTGTCACCTAAATTTGAAAAAGTCCTGATCTTCTTGATTATAGAATTAGAAGAATTATCTTAACGGTATATTCGGCTCTAATAGGCTTGCAATCCAATCTTCATTAGAGTAGCATATTCCTGAGGTGGTGTTATAACTCTCATCATACTCGCCCACAATCGATACTACGGGTGATGCAAATTAGTAATTATAGTTTAAGTGAGTTATTCGCTGCATTCTGGCGCATTGAGTGGTTGTCTCAGGTAATAGTATAGTTAAGGGCAGAGCTAAGGTGAAATTAGTTCATTGTTGAAGATCATGTTTGTATTTAATGTATAGTTTACTCCTCCGACGTAGAGAAATCCTTTAGTTATCATCCAATATATAAGTTAATTGTATCAATTTATTATTACCCGGTGAGAAATTTTATAAGCCGCCAATTGAATAGGTAGTTCAGTTGTCTAGTGTTATAGTGGTATATTAAAATTTTTTTTCTTCGAAAGTGAAATAACATGGATATAATATGTAAGTTAGAGAGAAGAGAATATATATGATAGACTTCTTGGGTGGTATTATTACTGAGTTGTGAAGTAAGGATAATAGTAGGTTAAGGAGATAGATAGAAGTTTGAATTATTAATGTTTCTGTTTAATTAGGGTTTATAATATTATCTATATAAAAGTGTTCCTTAGCCTCTTGGTAGTATTAGCCCTCCAGATGTTGATTAATTTGTTATAGGACTAGGTAAAATAGTATAAAGAAATAGGATAAAAGTGACCTGAATTTAATTGAGTTTGCAGGGTTGTCATAAGCTAATTGGGCAGGTGGAAGAGACTTAGATTATTATGTAACGCTGGCTAAATCTATACCTGCAACCCAGAAATGATACTATATAACAAAGAAAATTTATGGCTGTTAAATATTAATGGGCTATAGGAGAGGAGAATTACACAAAATCGTTTAATCATGTAATTAGGCATCTTTGAGGCGTGGAGTATTTACTTTCACCAAATAATATATGAGCACCTAAATCTCTTCATGCTTATTGTAATTATGGCTGCCGTGCAGGAAGAGAGAGTTCAAAAAAGGGGGTATCAAAAAGGGCGTGAGGTCAAAGTAGGTGTATCCATCTCAGCGCAAATGTGGGAATGTGGCAATATCTTAGCTCCGATTTCTCTGATTGCCAACTATGTAGACTGCTCACGTATGTGGTAGATGGTGCAAAAAGAGTCCTCTACTCCAGTGTACTTTCTTAAACCATGATAATCCTTATAATGTAAAATAAATATACCATAAAATAAATAATATATTGACCATTTGATTGTATTTATCTCGCTGGCCCAGTGAATTATACATATTCTGTGCGTTAACTCACAACTCTTTATATTATTCCAATAATTTGCCCTAGTGCCCGCTTAGTATAATCTTGCGTGATTTTGTATAAATTCAAATTCGAATTACTAGCATTCTAGGAACCTGCTCAGTTCTATCTATATATATCATTAATGAAAATACTGCCCAATCTGGTGTCGAAGCTAAGATATATACTTGGTGACATAAAACAAATACACTCTTGTAACTCAATAACACCTATAAGAGCTAGCAGCCTTTGGTGAGAGGGTACTGAAAACACATACTACCCTCTCCTGGATTTATGTAATGGATATTATTTACAATATATAACTATTTCGGATAGTAGATACTGATTGAGTGTGCAAATTCAACACACTTTACCTCGACCAGCATTGAAAGCTAAGAACTTCACTAAAATGAACAATCCGACCAGCGATGTGAAATCTAACTGCATTTAAAAGAGTTCATAAGAATTGTGTGAGCTGTATAATCTTCCTCCTCCTATATTATGTTTCTAAGGTTATCCCCAGTCTATGTAGAGATATTAAAAAAAAGATAAAAGACAAATGATAATATAAAAATGAAAATTAACTATAATATATTAACAAAAAATGATAAAAAGAAAGTAGAAATTAACAAATACATTGAATAAGTATAAAAAATTTATTATAGGACAAAAAAAATAATTGGGTTATAAATTATGAATTATTTTCCCATATTATTATATTAAATATAATAGACCAACGTCCCTATTATTTTATTTAATTATAAGCGAGCATTTCTTTTTAAAGAGAGCGACCTCACAATCTAGGTGGTTATAAGTGTAGTGTTCTCCGTTATATATATCTCAAAATAAGAACAAAACTTGGGAATAACCCGATTTGATGTTAATGGATGGATACCCAAATAAGCAATTATTCACTCTCTTATCTAACTCTTTTTTACTTATCTAAATTATTGTTTATATAAAAAATATATAAATAATATTTTAAAAATATATTTAAATTATTATTAATATTATTTATTTTATTAAAATTATTTTATTTTAATATTCAATTTTATTATGATATTACTTAATTATTTCATTCTGATTGCATTTAATTAATTACTGTGATACAATTATATATTAATGTAATCATCTATATATAAAATAAAATTTTGTGTATTTACATCTTTTCGAGATAATTCATAAAAACCACAGGAAGGTGAAAAATTAGATTTTGCAAAGTTTTTTGGAAAAATGTTTATAACTCAACTCTGTTAATTGTTAATATAACTTTATAAAAAGTGCACCAACAGTTTATATAGTTATTAAGGAACAAATGTGTCAGACAGCATATTTACGAAAAATTTATTATATCTTTACTCCCACCTATCATTTCCATTATATGCTAAACATCCCATCTAATGCAGTTAGGTGTGTGTGGTACCAATTAATGGCCAATCCCCGTTATCGTAGACTCCCTGGTCTCTGTTTCATAATCCAATTATTAGCCCGCGATCTCATTATTTTTATTAATCTATTATTTTATTCGATTATTTTATTTTATTATTATTATTATTATTATTATTATATTATTATTATATTATTTATTTATTATATATTATATTAATAATAACTTATATTATTATAATTATTATTTTATTATTTTATTATTTATTTATTATTAATTATTATTTATTATTATTCATTATTTTTAATTTTTAATTTAATATGATCAATTTTAGTCTTTAAAATTGATTAATTCCTATTTAATTTTAATTATTATTTAATTATTATATTAATTATTTATAATTTTAATTATATTTAATTTATTATTTATTATTATTAATTTAATTATTATTATATTATTATTTATTTATTATTGTATATTTAATTTATTTATATAATTATAATTATATTTATTATTATTTAATTTATTAAATTATTTATTTATATATATGTGTGTGATGTTTATGTGATTCATATTTATTATCTTATGGATTTGTTCACTCATTATTCTTATCTCATAGAGTGGATTTATTATTATTATTAATTATTATTATGTTTGGAGTTTTATTGATTGGCATCAAATGCCGATCATCAGGCATGAATAATTAATTATTTATTATTATGTATATATATATTTTCATTATTTTTAATTTATTAATTATGATTACCCATTTAATTTTAAAAATTGTTTATTTCTATTACTTTTATATTCCTTATAATTTATTATTATCATATTGATATTATTTTATATTATTATTATTTTTGTTTATTATTTTAATATTTATTTGCAATTATTGTTTAAATAAATAATATTTTTATTTATTATTATTATTATTATTATATTTAATATATTAATATTAATTTAATTATTATAATTATTATTAATTATTATAATTTCTTATTGTTTATTATATACATATTAAACTAAAAATAATTATATTATTAAATTATTACAAAATTTATATTAATAATTATATACTTATTATAATTATTTAAAATTATTTATTAAAAATTATTTAAAATTATATTATAAATAATTATTTAAAATATTATTAATTAATTAAATTTTTATATTAATTATTTATAATTATATATATTAGAATAAATTAATATAATTATTATTATAATTATTTAAATTAATAATATTTAAAAATAATATTAATTATTTATTATTATTATATAATTATTAATAATTATATATATTATTTATATAATTTTATATAATATATTATAATATTAATATATATAATTATTATATATAATTATTATATATAATTATTATTATAAAATTATATTATATAATTTACTGATTTTAATAAGACATTTATATATAATTTAATTTTAATTATCTTTTTAATTATTTTATTATTTTTGATTATTTAATGTAATTTATTAATATTATTTCATTTATTTTTTATTACTTATTATTAATTATTATTTAATTTATTTATTATATTATTAATTATTATCTTTATTATTTTATTATTTTATTATTATTTTGATTATTATTATTATTTATTATTATTATTATTATTATTTAATATATTATTATTATTATATATATTAAATATAATTATTATATATTTAATATATTATTATTTGTATTACTATATTTTATATATTTTCATATTTTATTTTGATATTATAATAGATCTACATTTGTTATATTGATATTCTATAATTAATTACTTATTATATTATTATTTAATTTATTTTATATTTTAATATTATTATTTTAATTATTATTAATTTATTAGTTTATATTAATATTAATTTAATTAATAATGGTGGTATTAGTTGGTTTTTCAGTGAATCATATATTGTTGTTATAATTTGTAATATATATTATTTTTAATATAGATTGTACATTTATTTAGTTCTGATATCTCAATAGTGTATTGTGGATAATAATATATGTTATCCTCTCATGAAATTACTTCTCATAATGCATATTATTAAACCAATTATTATTAATCCTCATATCTGTTTATTCATAGCCCAGAATTACCTCTAATATATAGCTCTATTAATTTCTAGATTCTCCATTTGCTAATTAGTCTATGATAATTATATTATCTCTCTATGGATATTTAACGTATAAGTATAGTTAGTGTGACGCGGATAAGAAAAGAGTCTGATAATTAAATGTTATACCTCAACATAACCTATGATAATTAATTTAAATATGAATATGATAAAAGAATTGGCGTTCAATGAATTAATAGAGATAAACTAAACTGAACTACATTATATATCCATATTAACAGATAAATATAACTGGAAATGTGAGAATGTGACTTCATATATCGTGAGGAAACAGTCATAAAGTAGTATGCAGAGTTTCCAAAACCATGATTTCAGAATTGAAAGTTCATTCAATGGCAACTTTGCAAAACCAGTGACAATATTTGTTGTTGGAGGATATCGCTCAGTTCAGAACAACATATTTACAAGCAGTTTCAGAATATCTTTGTAACTATTTTAAAAATATTAAAAATCAAACTTGTATAGTGTTGAGTGTCTCATTCAATCTCTCAGCTTTCCTTTGCTAACAGTGTATGATATCTGTATAAATATTATATATATAATAATATCATCAAAACTGAGAATGGGTAATCCATATTTCCAATATTAATTTTTGGCCTAATAGCTGTTACGGGAATACAGGCCGATTTATTTACCTGCAATAATTTTTACTATAATATATTAGTGCCTGTCCTTAAATTCTAATATTAATATATAATTAATCCTAGATCAGCAAGTGTATGTGATAGTATATATTAAGTAGTATACTCAAACTACATATGTCCACATAACCAACTAAAGAAATATATCTTAAATTGATTAATTAAAAAAATTACACATCGTTACAATTTTGCCATTTTAAAGGATATTGTGATTATAATTATATATATATATATATATATATATATAGGTCAGTAAACTTTTTCATCAATTAGTTTTACTTGATAATACCTCAAACTTTACTCAACACGGTGATGTATCATTTATAAATAGATATATTGTCGACCTCTTCACTCTAGTTGAACCACATCTCATTCATGTCAAGACAAAGAAGTGTATATTAATTTATTAGGTGAAAGCTCTATTTAGCTAGTTGATAAGAGATATTAAATTCCAGGAAATAAAACCGAAGTGTAACAAACTTATCGGTAAATAAGTACTAATGAGAGTAATAATGGGTCAATGATAATGTTAATTCTCCACCATTGTTGGGTATTGTAGTTACTTTTTTGTATTTTCATTGAAGCCTAATTTTAGGCTGTTTAAAATATACTAAATGATCTTAAAAATATCTTTAGTATTTATAATTTTAGAATTATAATAAATTTATTACAATGTTAATATAAAGTATAAACTTCTTTGATAATTTTAAATAAATAGTCAATAATTAATTTTAAAGTATTTATTAAATAATAATAACAAAGTATAGTATAATAATAATATATCTAAATTTGTGTCACTAAAAAGTTGAAATACAAATTTTTTCAGAAATATCGTGTGTTTACTAATAGTTTCCTTACTGATAGGGTGTTTACTTTTATCTTGATTAAATTTAATTGCATTAATAATGGCATATGTTACTTAGATATATTTTTTAATATTATAATATATATATATATATATAATTTATGATAATCATTGATATATATATTATATATTTATAAATATATTATATATATATATATATATATTAACTATTATATAATATATCATATAATATATATATAATAAATTAATATTAATATAATATAATAGTTATATATACTATATAATTATATATATATATATATATATATATATATATATATAAATATATATATATACTATTTATTATTATACTATATAATATATATTTTAATATCTATATTATATAAATATAATTATATATATAATATATTAATATATAATTAATATATTAATTAATATATTAATATTATTATATATATATATACTATATAGGTATTTATATATTATATATATATATTATTATATTATATATACTATTATAGTTATTACTATATATTATTAAATCTGGGATTATATAAATATATTTATATATATAATATATAATATATATATATATTATTAATATATAATAATATATTATAATATATTAATATATTTATATATTATATATATATTATATTTTTATATTATTATATTAATATATATATTATAATATTATTATATATATATATAATATATTGTTATGTGCTGAGTAAGTGTTATTAGTGCATGTTGTGTCTGCGTAATATACGTAATTATACATATTATATATGTGTACTTCCTTAGTTATCACATTTTTCTTTTTTAATATAATTAATTTTTATATTTAAAATACCTATTATTTATATATTCAGTTGCCTATATATGTTTCAAGTATTTTCAATTATTCTTTTAGTTGGTAAGATTACAATACTAATCCTTTTGTCAACAATTAAAAAATCTTCACAATTTGGAGATTTTTTTAATATATACTTTAATTTTAGCTTGTTAAAGTTTTACGATTTATTAAATTTTTTTTAGTTCTATTATTCTTGCTAATAAAATAATAAAATATAAATTCACGTGCAATATTACCAATTTATTAATGTAATTTATTATTAGGTTTAGTTAATATTATTTTAATTTTTATTATTTAATTTTATATTTTTTAATTTTTATATATTTTTATGTTTTTAATATTTTATTTATGGTTTTTAATTTTTCGAATAATTGTTATTTTTTATTTTTATTTTTTATATATTTTTATTTTTTTTTTTTAATTTTTATTTTATTTTTTATATTTTATTTTTTATATTTTTTATTTTTATTTTTATTTTTTATTTATTATTTATTTTATAATTATCTATATATTTTTATTTCATTAGAAGTAATATAAAGAAATTAGATTATTATTATATTATATTTATTTATTATGTTTTTTATATTACTTTATTTAATTTATATTATTTAATTTTTTTATTATTATTTTATGCTGTAATTATTTATGTAATTTACATTATATATTTATATACTTTATTATTATTTAATTTAAAAGTATCTTTATATATTTTTACATTTTTGTGAAGTAAATTATTGTATAAATATTTGGTATATGATAAATACTTTTTTATAAATTTTTAAAAAGTATTTGTGGCATTTATTAATTTATTATTATATTATTATATTACATTAATTCTGTGTTATTATTATTTATTATTATTTTTATTATTTTATTAATTATTATTTTAATTATTATTTATTTTTAAAATTATTATATTTTATTATTATTATTAAAATATGGATATTTAATATTCTTTTTCTATTATTACTATTGCTATTATTAAATTTTGTATTATAAATAATTAATAATAACAGTGCGATGTAATAAATTATTATGTAATATATATAGAATTTATGAGTAACTAATATTTTTATAATATATATAACATATATATAATATATACTATATATAATATATTATATCATATATAATAATATTAATATATAATATTTATATACATATCATATATATATACTATCTATAATAATATAATATATTAAGATAGCTACTTCATATTTTATTAATTACTATATCACCTAGACAATTATATATATATATATATATAGTATATATATATATAAATATTAACTATAGTTATGTATCAAAAATTTAAACACTTATTAATATTATTAACAATTTTAATATTAATAATAATAATAATGTCTAGAGTATAAACATTATTACACTATTACCTAGAGATTAAATATTAACATGTTTAAGTTTAAAGTTTAAAAATTTGAAAAAGTTATTAATATATTTAATATCATTTTTCATATTCATATATTATTCATATTTTAATTAAATTCTCATATTCGCCTTTAAATAATTATTATTATATCTTTATATAGTATTTATTATTTAAAATTGATTTATCTTTATTATATTATCTAATAGTAATAATTAATCACTTATTTCATGAAGTATATAAGTATTTATTAATATAATTATTATTATTTATTATTCATTTATTATTATTATCTCCTAATTAATTCATCTTAAATTCCATTTAATTGCTTATAAGATTAATCCAGATTCGCAAATAATGGCTAATATTTAATTAATTTATTAAAATGATAAAATCTAAATTAAAATTTTCTTAATATATTATTAAAAATTTAAAATTAATTTAAAATATATTAATAAAGGTTTTAAACAGAAAGTAATTAAGCTTTAGAAATATCTTTATATTTACAAAATGTTGCTTAATGATATGTAATTGGATGTTAATCTTCTTTTCTCTTTTTTTTAAATAGATTCTTTTGTAACCTTTTATTATTTTTAATTATTTGCTCACTACATAATGCTCTTAGCGCCCTTAATAAGGTAGCCTGTAATAAACACTATAATATGTAACCTTTTGTTCCCTGTTGTACTTCCATGATGGATGAAGTGGTTCATTCCCTTTGAAGACCGG
>JABUQX010094636.1:10000-16035 GCA_015478945.1 Trachelipus rathkii | reverse complement strand
CAAGAAGAGATTATGACACTTACATTTAACCATAGACACTTACATTTAACCATAGACACTTACACTCACACAGATTTACTTACGCACGTAGATTTACTTACACTCACACAGATTTACTTACACTCACACACAGATTTACTTACACTCACACACAGATTTACTTACACTCACACACAGATTTACTTACACACACACACACAGATTTACTTACACACACACACACACACACACAGACATATACATACACACACAGATTGCTTTAACTCATGTTTTACTGCTTTAACTCATATGTTTTACTGCTTTAACTCATATATTTATTAACATTACATACCTTAAAGCAGTAAATCAGTAAATCAATAGAGGTGTTACCTAAGGGAATAGTATGCTTTTGTTTTACTGTTTTACTGCTTTAACTCTCTGCTTTACTGCTTTAACTCTCTGCTTTACTGTTTTAACTCATGTTTTACTGCTTTAACTCACTGTTTTACTGTTTTAACTCATTGCTTTACTGTTTTAACTCATATATTTATTAACATTATGTTTTTTATTTTGTTTTAATACTTTTTATTTATTTTTATTATTATTTTTATTATTTTTATTATTTTTATTTTATTATTATACTTAGTGTTATTTACTTCATGCCTATTGTTATTATTTAGAACACACATTCACTATGACACTTACATTTAACCATAGACACTTACATTTAACCATAGACACTTACACTCACACAGATTTACTTACACTCACACACAGATTTACTTACACTCACACACAGATTTACTTACACTCACACACAGATTTACTTACACTCACACACAGATTTACTTTTACCACTCACACACAAGATTTACTTACACTCAGCACAACAAGACATTACTTACATCACACGCACAACACACACACACACAGATTTACTTACACTCACACACAGATTTACGTACACACACCACACACACACACACACACACACACACACACACACACACACACACACACAACACACACACCCGCACACACGCACACTCACTTACACATATAACGTATAATTTATTAAAACATTTTAATGTTTTTTTAATTAACACGTACATTTATAATTAGCTCATTTCAAATATAACTGAAAATTATTTTCAAGTTTTCTTAAAACTCTATAATAAATCATATCATTATCTTTGAACAAAGAATTTATTATTAACTGTTAATACTTTTTGTTTATAAATTTTATAACTATCAAGTTTTAAAATAACTTTTACTAAAATTTTATGAAATTTTATTAAAAACATATATTTTACGTACCTTAAAACAATATTATTATCTATGTACATTGGCAATCCAACACGAGAAAACACAACAACCCGCACTCCTTACAGATACGAAACTGACTTCTCTCTGTAAAATGTGTTGAAATAACTACTTTAGCCCTAAATTTGGGATAAACCTTTTTGTAACCCGAGGCGATTTAGGCCTAATTCCAGGTCAAAATATATTTCAAACTGACCTTTTTCTGTAAAATGTGGTGCAATAACTACGTTAGGCCTAAATTTAGGCCTAAATTTAGGATAAACCTTTTTTATATACAGACGGATTTAATCCTAATACCAGTTCAAAAGGTAATTCCAGTATAGACAAGATTCGAGAATCAACTTTATAAATATATTTCAAATTGAAACATGCTGGATCGGTGAGATCCTTTAAGCAGGTAAGAAGGAAATGTTTACCTTTCTTGTGAGTGGATGGAGTAATCCTTTTCTCTATATGACGGTACAAGTGATTGATCGAGAATTATTTTATCGCTTTTTGGTTTTAGGTATGTAATAACCTCCTCAGGGGGTGGCAGAGGAACCCCCGTGACACCCAAATACCAACGAGCGGGGGTTCCGGAGACCCTCCCCTGAGGAGGTTATTACATACCTTAAAACCAAAAAGGCGATAAAATAATTCTCGACCAATCACATGCGCTGTCATATAGAGATAAGGATTACTCCATCCATTCACAGGAAAGGCAAACATTTCCTTCTTACCTGCTTAAAGGATCTCACCGATCCAGCATGTTTCAATTTGAAATATATTTATAAAGTTGATTCTCGAATCTTGTCTATACTGGAATTACCTTTTGAACTGGTATTAGGATTAAATCCGTCTGTATATAAAAAAGGTTTATCCTAAATTTAGGCCTAAATTTAGGCCTAACGTAGTTATTGCACCACATTTTACAGAAAAAGGTCAGTTTGAAATATATTTTGACCTGGAATTAGGTCTAAATCGCCTCGGGGTACAAAAAGGTTTATCCCAAATTTAGGGCTAAAGTAGTTATTTCAACACATTTTACAGAGAGAAGTCAGTTTCGTATCTGTAAGGAGTGCGGGTTGTTGTGTTTTCTCGTGTTGGATTGCCAATGTACATAGATAATAATATTGTTTTAAGGTACGTAAAATATATGTTTTTAATAAAATTTCATAAAATTTTAGTAAAAGTTATTTTAAAACTTGATAGTTATAAAATTTATAAACAAAAAGTATTAACAGTTAATAATAAATTCTTTGTTCAAAGATAATGATTGATTTATTATAGAAGTTTTAAGAAACTTTGAAATAATTTTAGTTATATTTGAATGAGTAATATAAATGTACGTGTTTAATTAAAAACATAAAATGTTTTAATAAATTATACGTTATATGTGTAAGTGAGTGTGCGTGTGTGCGGGTGTGTGTGTGTGTGTGTGTGTGTGTGGTATGTGTGTGTACGTAAATCTGTGTGTGAGTGTAAGTAAATCTGTGTGTGTGTGTAAGTAAATCTCTGTGTGTGTGTGTGTGTGTGTGTGTGTGTAAGTAAATCTGTGTGTGAGTGTAAGTAAATCTGTGTGTGAGTGTAAGTAAATCTGTGTGTGAGTGTAAGTAAATCTGGGTGTGAGTGTAAGTAAATCTGTGTGAGTGTAAGTAAATCTACGTGCGTAAGTAATCTGTTGTGAGTGTAAGTGTCTATGGTTAAATGTAAGTGTCTATGGTTAAATGTAAGTGTCATAGTGAATGTGTGTTCTAAAATAATAACAATAGGCATGAAGTAAATAACACTAAGTAAAATAATAAATAAAAATAATAAAAATAAATAAAAATAATAATAAAATAAATAAAAAGTATTAAAACAAAATAAAAAACATAATGTTAATAAATATATGAGTTAAAACAGTAAAGCAATGAGTTAAAACAGTAAAACAGTGAGTTAAAGCAGTAAAAAAACTATGAGCTTAAAACAGTTAAGCAAGAGAGTTAAAAGCAGTAAGCAGAAGAGTTAAAGCCAGTAAAACAGTAAAACAAAAGCATACTAATTCCTTAGGTGTTACTATGATTTACTGATTTACTGCTTTAAGATATGTAATGCAGTAAATCATATGAGTTAAAGCAGTAAAACATATGAGTTAAAGCAATCTGTGTGTGTAAGTAAATCTCTGTGTGTGTGTGTGTGTGTGTGTGTGTGTGTGTGTGTAAGTAAATCTGTGTGGGTGAAGTGTAACGTAAATCTGTGTGTGAGTCGTAAAGTAAATCCTGTGTGTGAGTGTAACGTTAAATCTGTGGTGTGAGTGTAAGTAAATTCTGTGTGAGTGTAAGTAAAATCAACGTGCGTTAAGTAAATCTGGTGTGAGTGTTAAGTTGTTATGGTTAAATGAAGTGTCTATGGTAAATGTAAGTGTCATAAGTGATGTGGTTCTAAATAATAACAATAGCATGAAGTAAAAATAACACTAAAAAAAATAATAAAATAAAAATAAATAAAAATAATAATAAAAATAAATAAAAATAATAATAAAAATAAATAAAAAGTATTAAAACAAAATAAAAAAAAAAAAACATAATGTTTAATAAATATACTGAGTTTTTTAATAAATATTTGAGTTAAAACAGTAAAACAGTGAGTTAAAGCAGTAAAACATGAGTTAAAACAGTAAAGCAGAGAGTTAAAGCAGTAAAGCAGAGAGTTAAAGCAGTAAAACAGTAAAACAAAAGCATACTAATCCCTTTAGGACAGAAGGGTAGTTGGATTTACTGATTTACTGCTTTAAGGTATGTAATGTTAATAAATATATGAGTTAAAGCAGTAAAACATATGAGTTAAAGCAGTAAAACATGAGTTAAAGCAGTAAAACATATGAGTTAAAGCAGTAAAACATGAGTTAAAGCAGTAAAACATGAGTTAAAGCAGTAAAACAAGAGTTAAAGCAGTAAAGCAGTAAAACAAAAGCATACTAATCCCCCCTTGGTGTTAGGTCACACCTCTATTGATTTACTGATTTACTGTTTTAAGGTATGTAATGTTAATGTTTTCTAAATTTCGTCAGTTGGTAGTAAATAAAATGTTTATATATCAGACACTCTGGTTTTTTTCTTCTTACATACAATTTTTAAAAATTTATAAATTAAAAAGTATTAAGTAAAAATAATGTTAATAAATATATGTGTTAAATAATAATAGGTCTGTAATGAGGTAAAGTTTTAGGATCGCAAAATGTTTTTAATAAAAATGTTTAAGTATGAAATAAAAAATGAATGACTCATAGTATATTTGAAAAGAAATTCTTTGAATAGTTTACATTGATATCATATTTATCGTTCGCGCGGGGGTCGAAACCCTGCGGGTGCGATTTGTTCGACTGACTTTGTGGCGGAGGGCGCATGCGGCGCCCTGGTGTTCCAATTAATGACCTAGGGTAGGACATCAATTTAGCTCGTGTTCTACGATGGAGGCTAGAAAAGGCTATAAAAGGTTAGAAAATGCTATCTCATAGTAGGAAACATCATAGCAACTTATAATATACACGATTCGCAAGTGTCTAGGGGTAAGTGTAAGTGTGTCTATGGGTGAGTGTAAGTGTATATGGCAGTGTAAAGTGCCTAAGTGTCATAGTGTAGGTGTGTATAAGTGACATAGTGTATGTGTGTTTATAAGTATCATAGTGTATGTGTGTAAGTAAATCCTGTGTGTGAGTGTAAGTAAATCTGTGTGTGTAAGTAAATCTGTGTTGCGTGTGTGTGTTTGTTGTGTGGGTGTGTGTGTTGTGTTGTAAGTAAATCTGTGTGCGTAAGTAAATCTGTGTGTGAGTGTAAGTAAATCTGTGTGTGTGTGTGTGTGTGTGTGTGTGTGTGTGTAAGTAAATGTGTAAGTAAATCTGTGTGAGTGTAAGTAAATCTGTGTGTGAGTGTAAGTAAATCTGTGTGTGTGTGTAAGTAAATCCTGGTTGTGGTGTGTAAATCTGTGTGTGAGTGTAAATCTGTGTCGAGTGTTGTGTGTGTGTGTGTGTGTGTGTGTTGTGTGTGTGTGTGTAAGTAAATCTGTGTGGAGTGTCAGTAAATCTGTGTGTGAGTAAGTAAATCTGTGTGAGTGTAAGTAAATCTGTGTGTGAAGTAAATCTGTGTGTGAGTAAGTAAATCTGTGTGAGTGTAAGTAAATCTGTGTGTGTGTGTGTGTAAGTAAAAGTGTAAGTAAATCTGTGTGAGTGTAAGTAAATCTGTGTGTGAGTAAGTAAATCTGTGTGTGTGTGTGTGTGTGTAAGTAAATCTGTGTGTGTAAGTAAATCTGTGTGTGAGTAAGTAAATCTGTGTGAGTGTAAGTAAATCTGTGTGTGTGTGTAAGTAAATGTGTAAGTAAATCTGTGTGAGTGTAAGTAAATCTGGTGTGAGGTAAGTAAATCCGTGTGTTGTAAGAAATCTGTGTGTGTTAAGTGCTTATAAAGTGTCATAGTGTGTAATGAAACTTATAACAAACCATGAAACTCATAAGATTATATAAGGAACCATGAAACTCATAAGCATATATATATATATAATATATATATATATATATATATATATTATAATATAATATATATTATTATATATATATATATATATATATTATATATATAATATATATATATATATATAATATTTATATATATATTATATATATATATATACTGACCACGTGATTCTAGTTGGATCGGCCACGTGGTACTATCTCTCTATCCCTCTCTAACTCTCTCCTCTCTCTCTCTCTCTCTCTTC
>JABUQX010094636.1:0-7500 GCA_015478945.1 Trachelipus rathkii | reverse complement strand
CACATATAAAAATTGTTATATATATATATATATATATATTATATATATATAATTATATATAATATATATAATATATATATATAATATATATAAATATATATATATATATATATATTATATATATATATATATATATATATTAAATTAGGCATATATTTGTCAAAAGATTGCATCCACCAATTGATCATCACGATTTAATTTGTTAACGATTTGGAAAAACTATAAAAAAATATTTTTGATAATTTTACTGTAAGAAAAATATGTTTCGATGTTTTATACACATCCTGAAATTTTTTTTTAATGAGGTTTCCACCATTTGACATGTTGACCCTTTACCCTGTCAAAAATTTGGTCTAGTCTCTTATATTAGACCACGTTTGTTCATTCTAAGGTATTTAATTATAAAAGGAAAATAAATAAAAAAAATTAATTTAAGTTGATAGTTTTAAATTTTAAGATGTACTTTATGCTATTGGAATATTTTACTTTTTTCGCAATTAATATTGTTCATAAGAAGTTCAATTTTCAATATTTTTAAACACATAGTATATTAAATTTATTATTATTATTATTATTATTATTATTATTATTATTATTATTATTATTATTTATTAATTATTAATTAATTGATTTATTATTTCATTTATCTATTCATTATTATGACTCATTTGGATCTGCTTCCATGATCTTATTTGATTATGATTTATTATTATTATTTATTATTATTAGTTATTATTATTAGTTGTATTCATTTTATTACTTATATATTTATTATTTTTATTTATTTTATCTAATTATATATTATTTATGTTATTTATGTCACATATTATTATTATTATTATTATTATTATTATTATTATTATTATTATTATTATTATTATTATTATTATTATTATTATTATTATTATTATTATTATTATTATTTATTATTATACTATTATTATTATTATTACTATTATTAATTATTATTATTATTAATTATTATTATTACTTATATATTATATTATTATTATTTATTATTATTATATCTTTATATTATTTATCAGATATATATATTAAGGGTGTACCAGAACTGAAATTTGATATTCAGATCCGAGCCGCAAACCGGAATTCACCGAGAATCACAAAAAAAATCCGGACCGAAACCGGGAATTTACTTTGTATGAACTTTCTTTTAACATATATAAAGAAATGTTTAAAAAAAAGTTATTATAAAAATATGATTATTTATTATAATTATTATTATATGTTTTGAGTTTATTGAAAATTTTTATTATTATTTTTCTCTCGTATTTACTTATATTATTTCATTTATTATTATTATGTATATTATTAATAATTTTACAATGTTCCCGATATCTCATTTGATTCCTTGGTATTTGCTTTTCTATCCTTTTCCACTCAATGGCCTTCACCCTTTAATTTATTGTTCATTGTGATTTGTTTTTATCTCGTACTTCTTCTCTTTCATGGTGACTACTTCTTCATTATTTATCTCATACTGCTATTATCTTATCTATTATACTATATCATCCTCTCTCTCTATTTTTATTATGGTGTTATTATTATTATTTCATTGATGATTGGTAGTCGTCATGTATTATTATTATTACTAACGTATCAAAGTTTATTATTCCATATATTTTTTTCATATATTATATTATTGATTAGTTATCTTATTAATTTTATGTGTTATTCTGATTATTATTTTATTAGTAGTTTGCGTATTATTATTCTGTTATTATTATTATTAGTTTATTTATTATTTATTTATTAATTATTTTACTTATTGAAGGTTGATTATTATTAGTGTTCTTGAGCCAGGACTCTATTCTATAGCTATTTATTATTTTATCTATGTGTTTTAGTATTATTATTATTATTATATTGGTTTATAATTCATGGGTGCAATAAATGTACCGGAACTGATAATGTTGGTCATGTTCGTGCCGGAGAAGCGCGGAATTTCCGGCCTAGTTTCGTTAGTTGACACTTCACAATAAGGATAAGTCCGTCTTCCGAGCAACCTCTCTCGCCGAAGTTTCTTGTGACACTTTCTGTTTTACTACGGTGATATAATCCACCAACAGAAATGGTGTGTGTTCAAATGAAAATATTTCTCACTTTTTTCACTATACATCTTCTCTTTTGTTACATATATTCTAAATCTGTGATATATTTTTATGTGCTTAATCGGCCACTTCTGAGAGTCAACGATTATGGTAGAGACTCATCATTGAAAGAGAGGAATTATCTTGGAAGGTGCCAATATGTTTTAATAGGTAAAGGGAGAGTCTCGTATTTTCGTTCAACAGGGAAACCACAAACAGCCAGGAATGCCTCTAAAGAACTCCAAACCTTTGATACAATAGCCAAAAAGCTCGAAGTAACAAGTCATATCTAAAGGAGTTGTTTCTAACACCCAAAATACGACCTTTGGGCATAATCACTCTCCATGGTGCCTGTAACACAACATTTAAGAATTAAATGTATCACAAGATTCAAACAGTATAAAATATATAAAATGATTATTTATAATTATCTCGACAATTGTAAATTAGTAGATTGGTTCACTTCAAAAATTGTTCCTCTTGCAAGTTTCAGGACACTAAGTTTCGTTTATAAAAACTTACTTAACAATACTGAGAGGGAAATTCAGTAAAATGTTAATTTCTTATTAGGTATATTCCCTTTAGATATATCTCAGACCACCATAGATATCGTGTTGCATATCCTTATTTGGGAGTACGAAAACCTTTATCTTCTGTATATATACTGAAGATACAAGTTAAGCACTTCATATACGAATTTGAGATTCAGCAGTAATTCGAGAAGTTAGTAAGCTATTCCAATTTATAATTTAACTATGATATATTCAGAGTAGGCGTGATAATACTATGTCAAAAGCCTCGACTCATTTATTTCTTTAACTTTCCTCTGGGCTTACCCAGCGATGTTTTGAAAAAATTGGACAATGTGCATCATTCCGACAACGTATTTCCCAGGTCCTCATTCTGGCGGAAATGTAACACAACCTATGAGGTTTTGAATATTTACTCTAAAAAGTAATTGGGGAAAAATTCCTCGTACTAACATAAATCCATTTGAGGAATACGCTCTCGAGTGTGCGATATGGCATAATAAAAATAGAAAACTAATATGGAATTACATTACTACACAATTCATGAGAACAGGGGACCAATGTTGGGTGCACTCGGAAACGGACCATGAGACGAAAGTTTTTATGGTCGCTTTCGTACTTTATTCCATAAAACTTCACATTATTAACGTACGGAGTTTCATTGCCTCTTAGACAATTGTTTAACTTATTCGCTCAAGAACGGTTGTCAGGTAAGAGTTCTATTGCTGATTTCAATAAGAAATGTATCGGGAATATTTGTACATCATTCAATCATTCCGTTTTTAATCTGTAATTAACTTAAAAAGAATACAAAGAGACTTGTGGCCATACATTTCTATATGCATCTTGTAAGTTCCCAACTTTTACTTATAATGACCAAATTCAATGGATGTTTTTTATATTCTATATAAATTTGGAGGTGTTATTTCAGAGAGTGACGACAATAAGAGTATTGAGAGAAGAATTCTAGAGATGTTGGTGATAATTTGATAAAAGACGCTCTCGAGTTATTATATTATAAGAACAATAGATTAAAAGTATATAAGCTTACTTTTTTGAGAGACTGCTAATACATTATAGTTGCAATAATACTTGTACACACTCTTTACTCTCTATATGTGAAGAAGTTTTGCAAAAATCATCTCTCTCTCTCTCTCTCTCTCCTCTCTATTCCTCTCTCTCTCTCTTCATACTGCGTGCATCTCTCTCTCTCTCCTCTTCTACTCACTATTTATAAAATCTTCCATATCTCCTCTCTCTCTCTCTCATTCTCTCTCTCTCTCTCTCTCTCTCTCTATTCTTCTCATCCTTTCTTGATTGCCTCCTTCCCATACGGTTCCTCTTCTACATCTCTTCCATCCTTACTCTACAACTCTGGCGGATGGCAGCAGAGAATAAAGAAGAGCTGGAGAAGGCATTAGAGTTTAGATTTGTGCTCTTTTTCTCTTACTATTCTCTCTCGTATCTCTCTCTCAATCTCTCATTTCTCTCTCTCATCACATACGTCGTCATCCTCTCATCTTCTCTCGTTATCTCTCTACTACTCTCTCATCTCATCTCTCTAGTCTCTCTACTCTATCTACATCTACTCTCTCTCTATTCCTCTACTACATCAATTCTCTCTCTCCGTCCTTTCTCTGTCTCTCTTCTTTCATCTTACTACTCTCTCTCTCCTCTCTTCTCCTCTCAGTCTCTCTCTATCTCTCTCCTCTCTCTCTACTCTCTCTCTCTCTACTCTCTACTGACTTCTGATTTCTCCTTCCTCTCTCATCTCTTGCATCTCTTCTCTCTTCTGCATAACAATCAGTCTGTCTGGCTCTCCGCATACTTATCTGTCTGCGTCTCTCTCTCTCTCTCTCTCTCTCTCTCTCGTCTCTCTCTCTCTCTCTCTCTCTCTCCTCTCTCTCTCTCTTCTCTTCTCTCTCCATCTCTCTTCTGCTCTCTCTCTCTCTCTGCGTCATACTTCTCTCTCTCTCTCTCTCTCTCTCTTCTCTACCTCTCTCTCTCTCTACATCTCTCTCTCTCAAAAACTTCTCTCTCTCTCATCTCTCTCTAATCTCTTATCTCGTCTCTCTTCTCTCTCTCTAACTCTCTCTCTCTCTCTCCTCTCTCTCTCTGCTCTCTCTCCTCTCCACTTGTCTCACTCTTGTTTTCTCTTATTTTCCTCCTAAATTTTCTATCTCCTCATGCTCTTGTTCTACTTTCTCTCTCTCTCTCTCTCTCTCTCTCTCTCTCTCTCTCTCTCTCTCTCGTTCTCTCTCTCTCTCTCTCTCTCTCTCTCTCTCTCTCTCTCTCTCTCTCTCTCTCTCCTCCTCTCTCTCTCTCTCTCTCTCTCTCTCTCTCTCTCTCTCTCTCTCTCTCTCTCTCTCTCTCTCTCTTCTCTCTATCTTGTTTCTCCTTGCTCTTTCTTCTTCTCCTCTAACTTCTCTATCTCCTCTCTCCCCATGACTTCTCTCTCTCTCTCTCTCTCTCCTCTCTCTCTCTCTCTCTCTCTCTCTCTCTCTCTCTTCTCTCTCTCTCTCTCTCTCTCTCTCTCCTCTCTCTCTCTCTCTCTCTCTCTCTCTCTCTCTCTCTCTCTCTCTCTCGTCCTCTCTCTCTCTCTCTCTCGTTATAATTGTGTAGTGCATTAGTATATATATATATATATATTTAATTATATATACATTAATATATATATATAAATTACACTATAGTTTTTTCATCAATATTTCCATAATCTAAATATATTAGTTTAAAGAGAAAAAAATAAGAAGTAATATTAGGAATTCTTCATTATTATCTTTTTTAGAGTATTTCCTGTAGATTTCCATAAAATCGGGGTGACCAAACCCTCTTTGAACAATCACCATATAGATAATATATATATTTATAGTGTAAATATATTTATTATGATATATTTCTCGAATATATATAAATATTATTATATATATATATATATTAATAATTTATTATATATACATAGTATATATATATATATATATATAGGGTTGGATTAAAAAAAAATGATTCCATTTTTAGGAACCGAAAAACCCTGGGACTCTTGATAAAAGCAGGCTCAAAAAGGCAAAGTCTATGTTTTTTTTTGTTTTTTTAAAATTACTGATTGTTCATACTATTCAAGTCTCTTTTACTACTACTAATAATATTATACTTTAGACATTACAATATGTTTAAAGATCTCATGTCAGGGGTTTTCCATATAGTTGGTTCTGGTCTTAGATACTCTTAATTAAATTATTTATTAGTGCTTGGGGCATATAATTATTACATTTAACATGAGTGTGATAATATTTTAATTATACTTAATAGATATATTTATTGATTATTATCTCCAAATTATTATATATATATAACTCTCTTCTTATATTATAATATAATATTATATATATTAATTATTACTATATATATATACTATATATTATATATATATATTATATATACACCACTACAAATATGAATCTATATTTAGTATATTAATATTATATATATATATATATATAAGTATATACTAATATAATATATTATTAATATATTCATTCATTACCTTTTTCTCCCCACAAGACTTGGTAAAGGGAGGTAAGGGTGCAATGCGTAACAAGCGTCAGAAAGAAAACAGATCGTAAGGACTATGAACAAAAGCTCTCGAAAAGAAAAGCTCCCAGCATATACTCTCCCCTCCCCCTTTCTAGTACCATTAATTAGTAGGACTCGTCGCTCTCATTTATCATGAAATCCACCCGTATAACATTTCAAGGGACTGCGACGGACCACTCCACTATGGTAAATCGTTCAGTGTGAAGGGTTCTTTCCTTGACCCTGTGGGCCTACAACCATCCCCTCCAGCAAAAACCCCGCCCATCTTGCTGCTTATTATGCACCTTTATTCTCGCCTCTTGCCAAACTCACATTCTCTCCTTCAGCATACATTCGTCCTTTACTGACTCGTCCACTTTTTCTTCATCTTCGCCAGCCGGTCGGTTTTCAAGCATCACTCAGCCACTATACATGACTGCGTTAAAAAACCAACTATCATTCATCCTTTCCACATATGACTCACCATCTCAACATTACTTTCATTTATTCTCTCGTTTTACCCCTTTCTTCACACCACACTGCTCTCTAAACGATCATTCCTCATTTTTATCAATTCTTCTCCACTAGCATGCACGCTAAGAGATGTCCATACTGAACACATTGACTTTAAATTATACTCTAAGTTTCTCAGACCAGTAGATCTCACTACTATAGCAATAAACACAGGTAACAAACACGTACCGTCATGTAAGAACCCCTACGGCCGCCACCTCAAAACCTTAGCAACCTGCCATTCGTACCATTTTAATGCACCAGCCACCTACCTGCCATTCTCCTCCCATTCACAACCTTCCTACTAAATCTTGCATCATCCGTTCCGCTTAGTTCATCCCAACATATTAGGCGCCTACAATATTTAACTCCAGACATGTTCCAGCTGCTCACCATCAACATAAACTCACACGAGGCCAGATATTATCACCCTCCTACCGACAAGCAATACATCTCACTAACTCTTATCTACGTTACTTTCAAACCCCTCTTTTACCACCCCCTGCCAATATACCAATCTGAGCCATTGTCCTCTCAACACTTTTCAGATATCGCCCATACAATAACCGAATTTCATCCGCAAAGAGTATAATAAGATAGAGTGGGGGACAAACCCTCCTCCATCTCTCATTTAATTCTTAACACCATTTCCTGTCACGCCACTTCACATCTTTCATAACCGAATATCCAAAAAATCAATTTTCCTAATTCTGGGGAAATAATAACATACATCACTCTGTTCCAATACTAAACTAAAGCTACAACTCCTCCTT
>JABUQX010094635.1:5000-29010 GCA_015478945.1 Trachelipus rathkii | reverse complement strand
AGGATGTTCAACACTTAACTAAATTGTTTGGATGAGAAATATTCTGGCTATGCAAAATCCTTGAAAGAGGGTGTAGTTGGATGTGCCTTTTCTAGGGAAACACAATTCTTCACCCAAGATTTGATTCCAGCACCAGTTTGGATAATTAAGGGAATTTTAGGAGGCTACTCGGTCTTTGTGTTCAGTGGAAGTTCGTTGCCAAACTTACTGAACGGAAGGAGTTCGATTTTGGACTTCCTGGAGGAGGGAACAGGCAGGAAAACCGTTCCTTGTTAAAGGTCACTTTAGTTTACTGACAAAACAAGGGCCTTCCTCCTATATTCCCTGCGGGAACTCAACAAAAATCAGATGGAGTATCCTTTCTATCAAATTGGTTTTGAGGTACTATTATGAAACATTTTGAAGTCCCTTGAAAGGACAGGAAAAATAAAACTGCTGGTGGTGCCAAAGAGAAGAATAAAAAGTGCCCTTTCACAATAACAGGGAACGTCTTTTCATATAAAGAGAGACAGGAAACTTCTTGGGCCTTCCAACACTACAAGTGTAAAAAAGTCCTAAAGAGGGTCTAAATTTATATCCAAAAGATTCTTCTTCTATCCACTGTCTTTCGGGAGGTATTCCTGTCTTTCTGGTTTCCATCAATTTATGGAATGCAAACTTTTGTAATGGAAAAACCACCGATTGGAGTCAGTTGTGAAAATTTATCCAAACAGGAGCTTACGAAGGGAGGCGTGCATAAGAACTGGGAATGGTGTGGGCAAAAGCTGTCCAGCGCAAGAACAATGTATTCTTCCAAATCCCTGCAAAAAGATTTGGCCTTAGTCGTCCTTGTGGCACATGCAAGAGTGGTGCTCACATAACTTCTCTCTTTGTTCTTCAAATGCAAAAAATGAAGGCAAAAAAAGAGATTCGTGCAAAAGTTTTCTCCCACAAGGGGTTCAAAAGCCATTCTTAACTTCTGTCAAGCGGCCTCAAAGTTCTTCTGATGATGAAGATGTGGCCGGTCAAGCAAATCTTGTATAAAAATACAGGTAAAACACTTTCATCCTGGCCAAATTCCTTCCTCAATATCCTTAAAATAAAAAAGAGGGAATAAAATTAACTGCAAGAGTGTTATTGGATTTTTGTTCGAAGCTAAGTTTTTTCAATAGCTAGTGATTTTAATAAATTGGGAAATAGATGTGGATTCTCTGCCTGCACACAGTTCCATTAAGACATTTTTGGGAGAGCAGTTAAGATCATTACGATCCATTGAAATAGATTATGGAACATCGTTGTTCAAAATCATAAAAAAAAAGTCAGTTTTAATTAAAGATCCTGTCTTGATGGTTAGCCTTCACAGTGAAGGGACTCGATGGGTGCTTATCCAAATTTAATGTTTCAATATAGGATATCATGTCTGGCGGGACCGTTTTTATTGTAGGTTAAACACGGGCAAGTGCGTCTTCAAAGTGGAATGGTTTAATTGGAATGAAATGTCAATCTTTCGTTCAATTGAAGCACTTTCAAAAATCATAGAAGGCTTGAAAGGTAGCAGCTATTGAAAAACCTTGCACTGGGTTTGTTTTCCATTTGGCCCAAGCCAAATCGTGTGTTTGAACCCCCTCAAGAGGATTGGTTCATTTTTGGGAGAGGAGGCAATTCTTGATTTGAAACCCTCTCTCAAGGGAGAATCGTGGACAGGCAGGGATAGTATAGGGAACACTTACTCGTCCCCATTTTCTAAACTTTACAAACGCCAAAAAGGTTCCCGAAGCTTAGGGAACCACCAATCATCGATCCTTTCTGCTCTTATTTTGATTCCTCTTCTGGATAACACATAATCATGTAAGATGTCGATTTGGGGCCTAGAAAAACAATCTACAGCGCTCGGAATTCAGTAGGTTATAAATGAAAACAGCAGATCAGGGGCTCTATCCGACGAAGTTGTTCATTCAAAAATTCTATCAGACAATATCGAGTTTAGAGATGGAAAATATCATGTAGAGTGCCCTGGTATGAAATATTTCAAATGAAGTGCCATCTTAATATTATCATGTTAGCCTTAAGCTTACATTGGCTGGGAGGTTAAAAAAAACGTCTTGGAAAGGACCAGGGTCTCTTTCTGGCATTATGGGATGTTGCTCAAACAGTTACCAGTAGGGAGGGGATAATTGAGGCCCATTCAAGTATCACCTCAAAACTTATATAAACTTTCAATTATTAAAACCCAATAACACCTGTAATAACAAGAACTGCTGAGCAAGGTTACAAACAAAACTGGGCCCATTTCTTCAACTGTAGTTTAAGAGTGGGTGGGGGTCTCCATCTTTAAATCAAGCTCATTATCAGGGAGTCGATCTTTGATTCTCGCTCCCGCCTTCCTTCATTTCTTTATAGAAACAAACAAAATATGTTTGTATCTGGCAAAGATATTTCCAAAGCTTTTCCTGCAGATAACGTCCTCAAACTGGAGGAGGACCAAAAATAATTTTGTTTTCTATACTGCCCGAAAAAATGGTAAAAGATTGTGGCTTTATCCGTTATACTTACCATCATATTTTGGATGAGCAGTAAGTCCCTTCGGTTTATTCTTAAATTGCAGTCCATTCGTTCATCATTGCTGATCAATAATTACTCTTTGATCTTGTCATTTTTCTCCTGGAAGAACATATGTTGACATGTTCTTGTTTACAATGTCTTCTAGAGAACGTACTCTAAAAAACATTCTTTTTCCAGGTTCCAAATTAGACAGAGGGTGGCTTTGACCTCTCTTCGTGGAACACTAATAACCCCGAGCTCAGGGCCTTATTTGAAGTTGAAGGAAAAACTTTCTGTTCATCAGTTGCGCGAAGAAAAGAGTATTAAGGTTATTCTGTATGATCCTCAACAGGGCATTCTCAAGTTGAGTGAAGTATCACTTCAGTCCATTACTTCCAAAAAAGGGCAAACCTTCTTTCTGAAGGGTGTCAAAATTTGTTGACCCCTCTTGCATTATTTATTCCAGTTCTATTTCGTGGAACCGTCTTCTCATTGAAGAAGAATTGGGAAAAAAGGAAATGAAATGGGATGGATGAAGTAGACCCAGAAATAAAAAAAATTCCTGGGAAAAGCTTCGAAAGATCTGTCTGGCCTTAATGAAATAACGTTTCCAAGAAAGATCATGTTTGAGTCATCAGATGAAAACTGTCTTTGAATATTTTTCTGTGACCGGCTAGCTACCACACAGTGCTATGGGTTTGTGTATATATTTCCTTCAACTTGAAAAGGGATCCTTCAGTTTTAATGGGGCTAAAAAAAGGTAAAGTGCTCCTCTGAAAAGGAAAAGGAACATTGCCTGTTTAGAACGATGTCGGTTTTTTTCCTCTGCATTAAATTGTTTGCCTCAGTTTTGAAAAGTTTTTTCCTGATGTTCAGTTTCAGACCGTCAATATTTATTCTGATTCGCAAATAACAAACATTGCAAATGGATTTCTGGAACAAAGGGACTAAAAGAAACTTGGAAGGCATTTTTAAAAGGAACCGCATTCAGGACATATCACTAATGGTTTCCTTCATTAAAAAAATGAATTTTCACTCCATCCAAAATTTTTGTATGTGCGATCGGAAGAAAATCCCGCCGATTTACTTACAAGAGGAATTTAACCCTCTCTGAAATTTCAAAAAGAAATACTTTTCAGTTTTGGGTCTTCGGGGAACCGGATGGCTTGCTTCTGAGTCTTCATATTGCCTAGTTTTGAATTTAAGCAATCAGGGAATCCGACTCCAGTCTGGACCCCCCGTATTTTTCCATAGTTCAGGAACCAAAAAGATCCTCCCCGTTACTAAAATATGCAAAAATTTTCAAGCTTGGGGTCTTTTTCTTTCGTGTTTTGTTCTCTGCTCTTCAGATTTTTGGCTAAAACAAGAGAAGATATTAGCAATAATATCGATTGTGATGAGAAAACTCTTTTGTATTGCATAAAAATTATGGATGTTAGCTTTAAACTGGCGAAGGAAATTTTTGTTCCCTTGTTTTGGAAAAAGGGGCTTAAGACTGATCCATCTACGAGTGAGAAACCTCCTGATCTGGTAAACCGATTGAATCTTTTCCTTGATGATAATGGGTCTTTTAAGAACCAAGGGAGTTCGGTTGTCACGATCTAATTCGTATGATTTTGAGGGTTCTTAAACCCCTTGTGCTGTTGGGTAAAAAATTCACCATCTTACCACTCTAATAGTGGAGAGATGCTCATTTTGCATGGCAAAGCATTTTAGGGGCCATTCAAAGCCACACTGAAACAAGAATGAGGCAAACTTAATTGGTAACACATTTGCGGGTATAAAAAAAATTCCTATTTCTTGATTGTGGTTTAGAAAAAAAAAATTTAATCTTACTTTTGCTTTCCCAGTATCCTTAAGTTTTACAAATTTTTCAAAAGGCTCAGGTAGATTCTTTTCCGGGTTCCATTTAAAAAACATGCAGGAGTGACTTTTACAAACAGCACGGGTGGGTTAAGGACGAAAAGGTTCCAATAATATCTTCAACAAAATGTTTTCTGTTATATAACACTTGTCTCACCATATTAAGGGCAATAGATCTGGATTCTTAGTTCAATATTGGCATCAAAAAATCATTGTCCATCTTTCCCAGGCGTTTTCATTCCAATGTTGCATGGTGTCCTGACACTTGTCTACATTTGATTAATGCCAAAAAGAACATTTTCAGGCCGCGATACTTTATGATTAAGAAAACATTTATTGTATCTGATGGAGTTATATAGCTGCTTTTCAGAAAAATCACATCACTCACAAGGCGCATTCCTCTTTATAGTCCATGGGCCGGGAGCATGTGGGAAAGACTATAACGTATAGTCAAAAGTTGTCTGAACAAGACTATAGGTCGGTCTTCTTTTGAGTAGTATTTTGACTTATTCAACCTGTACTCTCAGGACATCACTAACGCTATCAATTCTTCGGCCCACTAACTACAACTTCAAGTGATAATGATTGTTGATTCCTCTTACGGGCCCAATTGTTTTTTAAAAAGCCCCATTCAAGGAACATGTATTGTATTTGCCAAGCAATAGTTCAGAAGAACCCTTTTGGAGCTCCTCCCCAATTAGAGATCGAGAAAGATCTTATTAGGTCAGCTACTCTAAAGCCGCCCTCCTAACATATTATAAATCTTGAAGGAAATACTTAAGGGTCTTTTCGGGAGATTTAACAGCGAAACTATATCAAAATTAAGTGACATCCTGGTAAAAAGTGGGTGATGGTTATACTCATCAAGGGGAGTCCTGTTCAAAGAAAAAGGACTTCTGGCCAGATGGGCATAGTCCACCACAAAAAACTGTTTACCGGAAGATTGACGGGAAAAGTGCGCTTTCGTTTGGTAGAAATCCTGGAGGTCAAGTTTCAACTATATCCCATCAAACTTCTCTTCACCCACTTGAACTGTTTCTTACTTCAATAATGTTATCCAGTACCAGAATCCAAAAGCGTCTTTCTTCACCTAGGCAGCGCCTCCTGCGAAGAAGCTAATGATTTCTTCCAGGCCTCTTCTGTGATGCAAAATCCTTCCAGGGTCCAATGAACAAAAAGAAATGATCGGCCTATCAGAGGAGCTGCTTTAGCTGCTAGAAGACAGTTTGTCTTTTCATCAGACGAGTCTGATGAAGAGTCGTCTTCTTGAATCTTCCTTGTGTTTTATGACGCCCTACTTCGAAGTAGGTGTCATCTCTCCCCCGGAGGATTTAAGAAAAATATATCGTTACGAATTCACCTGCGGATATATATATGATTTGCATCAATAAATTCATGCTAATAAACTTGTTACAAATTGCACTCGATATTAAATTGATAACAAAATCATAAAGTAATAAAAGAGAGTTTCTACAAATGATTATCTTTTAATATCACTTTTCACAGAATTTCTTTCAATCCTATTTACTCAAAGAAGTAGAACTAATTATCCTTGTTATAGTGGCTTTTATTACAGCTACTTTACCTATTTGGTGTGTATTGTTGTAACGATTTAAATTGAAAGGGTGTTTTGAGTGAGATTATATTTTAATCCTTATATATTCCTTTTTCATATATGGGGAATATGGAATGAAATTCAATATGGAAATGCAAACGTGCAAGAGCGAATGTTTCCAGATGACAAGATCTCCCTAATCACAACCCAGAAACTAACCATTTATTACAGAGGGAGGTGAAAAAAGAGGGGCAACCGCTTTCCGAAAAACCCCATAGAAAGGGACCAACTTTCTAATTTCTAATCAGGCAAAGAAAAAAGAAAAACTCTGGCTAGAATTTTATTTTGAAAAAGATGAGAAAAGTCCCACGTGACTTTCGTTATTCGTTCTGACGGGCTTGGAAAAGATACTAAAAGGAAACAAAGGGCGTTGGCTTCAAAACTCATTGCCTGGTAAGAATCGTCACATCATTTTGTTTTTATAATCTACAACCTCCCATATTTAAAATATCCAAATTTATTTCTATGTAAAATTTAAAACTCGTATTTGATTTAATGTGTTCTTCCTATTGAATTGGCTCTTTGTCAATTATTTAATTATTTTCAATTGTGAACATTTAAATTTACAAACAAATTTATATAGAATCGAACACAGATTTTATAATATTATATATATAGTATAATATAATATAATATATATTATCACTACTATAGTATATAATATAATAATATTATATATATTATAATCTATATAATATATATATAGTATAAATAATAATATATATTATTATATATACTTCGAACATTAATACTTGACACTATTACGAACTACAAAATCATCTCGAAAAGATGACACTTACAGAAAACCAATTACATATCTGGAAAATCAGCGTATAAAAAGCTTATTTACCATAATGTAAAAAAAAAAATCGTCGAAAAAGTAGGACGCTTACAGAAAAAACAACATTTACATATTGGAAATCAGGCGTAATAAAGCTTCATTATAATAAATTTGGGGGTACAAGTCGTTTATGATTTAAAAAAACTAAACAAAAAACCCCTGGAGCCCCTAAAAATTGAAGTCAAGGGAAAACACTATTCCATTAGGGTATCGAAATTTGCTTTGAACCTACGAAAAAAAATGGGGCCTGGGGAGATATGAGCGAAGTAAAGGAGGGTTAAATGTATGCCGCCCCCCTCCCTTCCTCTCTCCTCAATTTTATTCCCCCTTTTTCTCATATTAAACGTAGTTAAGGAGTTAAATCGACTTCTGCTTGTTGTATATACAATCCACATGTAGGCACGGTTTTCCTACAGGATAGCACACACAAAAACAAACACCAAAATAATTACAGCTATTAGTTGTGTCCCGTGGTTACAAAAAAAAATTGATGTAAATTTAAAACTGCGATTGTTAATTTTTTGTAGTGTGAAAATTTTCCTCCACACGCCGCCCCCATCAATCGGGAAGGTATACATAACGCGCATGTACATTAAAGCATCCACACAACATGTATGTATATTCGCCGCACCCTCCTCGATAAACGGTTCCTCTCCTAGGAAAAAAGGATTATTCTAGAAGTTCTCTTTCAGTAGGGAAAAAAAAGGAGGGTTATTAGCCCTGGCGAAGGTTAAAAGAGATTGGACAGTATGTGTCTGATGTATCTCTATTAGATGAGACTGGAGGACATTTTTCATCTAAAAGCTACTTTTAATATTGACAGTAGGAGGATAGATGTTTTTCAAAATTTTACAATTTCTCTATCGCTCGTGTGTAAAAAAAACCAAGGGATTGGTGTAACTCAACGCTGAGTTTTCTTCACCTACACAATGACTTGTACTTAACGGGAACTCGAATTACTAAAAGCAAAGCGATAAGCGACAATAGAAAATCCACCAGATTTACAACATGCAATTAGATAACACACATAAATCACTAATTTAATAAAAAGGGTTTAAAAAAGTAATTAGGTCTTTGCTTCAAATAGGATTGAAGAGAAAAAGACAAAAACACAAACAAAAAATAATGCACAAAAAAAGTTACACTGAAGGAGTAGCAAAAGGCAATAAAATTGTGGGCTGTCATGAAGACGAAAAAAAAGAGGAGGAAGTAAAGGGAGTCAATTAAGCATTGGTCCAAGGGTTTGGCATCTTTGGTGAATGAGGGATGAACCCTCCACTCCGGTTCCTTGCCTGGGACATGAGAGAATGACCAAAACAAACAAATTACCTTCCCTCCCCATTAATGAAACAAGGGGGATTGGATCAGCCTAGTGGCCTCGAAAAAAACAACAGCAACAATAAAAAAAAATAAAAAACCAAAGTGGGTCGAGATGTGAAAAAAAAGCGTCGAACAAGGGGGGCTCGAAAGGGCCGATGGTGGGGACAGAGGGGGGCGAAGCTCCCCGTTCGTTCCAACCTAGAGGACGAGAGGGACCCCGGATCGGATATCTATGCGGTTCTAGCTCTGTAGGGGTATTCGTTTAGTTTTTAAATTCATAAAAACGACTGTAGCATATTTAAATAAAACTTATACGCTGTTTCCAAAAGTATGTTAATTGTTGTTTTTCTTAAGTGTCGTACTTCTCTAGATTTTTTTTTACATTTCTGCGGTAAAAATGTCTACCTCTTGATGTCCAATAATGAAAATTTGGTTTTTCTGTAAGCTGTCATTACTTTTCGACAGAATTCTGTAATTATTCTATATATATATATAATATAAGTCATATTATTATTATATTATAATATATTAATATATATATATATATATATATAATATATATATATATAATATGTATATATATGATGAAGTTTCATTTACTGACTGTTAATTATTTTTCTTATGGACGGTTTGGAAAGGGCCTCTATTCTTATTCTGCATCTAAATTTTATTATTTTTTTTCCTATTTCAATCTTTGGCTTGGTTAATATAATTTAATATCAAACTTTAGTAATAACGGTTATAGTTACTTAATTTAAAAGAAGCAGGCAAAAATTTCTTAAAAATCAAAAAAATGATCGAATACATGCAACTTTACATGATTATATCTAAGTGGATGCTTGATAACAGACATTGATCCTATATAAATATCTACTATTAAATTATATTAAAAAATATATATATAATATAATAATATTAAATATTATATATATATACTATATATATATAAATATATATATATATATATTTATATTAAAATATATAGTATATATTCATAAAGAAGGGTTATCTGGAACCGGGGGTTGGTTTCAATTGTGGTATTCACATTTCAAAAGAAAGGTCGGAACCAAAAATTGTTAACGGACTAAAAAGTAACGGAGGAAAAAATAACGGAACTTATTCGGTGCGTTATATGAAAGAAAATGTAACGAGTCCGTTACTCCGTTACTCAAAAAACGAGTTCCGTTAGTAACGGAGTAATTAATAAAAAACTATTAATTCTGGGACGAAAACAGAACAACTTGAGGTAAGCTCGAAGCGAATGAAATGCAGTTGTCATATGTCACTATAAGCGAAATTCCTGTAGAATATTTTATTTTATATAATAGAATTTATATATACATTAAAGTTTTCTTTTAAAGGGTAATTAACATATGAATAATAAAATGAAATAAATAAATATAAATTGAATAAATAAAGTTAATTTATTTAAACAAATAAAAAGATAGGTTTTATATTTAATAATTTAATAAAGTATCAGTCATAGGATGGGCAGTATGTGCCAATGTGGGATGACGTATGAAGTGACGTCACTCTTAAATATGTGAATGAAAAAGTCAAATATCTTTCAAATTTTGCAAAAGTATATTTTTTAAAGGTTGTTAAAATTTATTAAATGAGTAGCAAACTAAAAATAATAAAGGTTAACAGGTAAGTTTTTTTAATAGATATTTTTTTCGCTTCCTTGCAAAAAAACACACAAGAGTTGAGAACAACAACATATTGCAACGTAAAAGTAGATAGTTGTTATATGTCGCTATACTAAAATATTTACGAAAGATATTTCTTAAAGTAAAGCAAACGTATTAAAGTTTATATATGTTGAATAGAAAGATAATAAATAAATATGAATATTAAAAAAAAAAATACTTTACCTATAAGTAAACAAAGGTTTTAAATGTTAAAAGTTTCGTATTAAAAGAAAAGAATTAAAATTTAAAATTTTAATTTAAAAATAGTATACCTCCAAAATGGTTTTCTATATGCTAAAGAAAACGCAGTGTAAAGGAAAAAAATGGAACACTTTTATAACCTAAGTTAGCTACAGGTATTTATTAAATAAAATATATAAATAAAATTATTCAATAAATGCATATTTTTTTGATATATATATATATATATATATATATATATATATAATATATAATATTAGTATATATATATATATTAATATATATATATAGTATATATATATTATTATATATAAATATTATAACAAAATAATGTATTATATATATATATATTATATTAATATATATATATATATTAAATAGATTTTAAAATGGAATATAATTTAATTAATAAAATTTACAATTCCTCATATATTGAGAAAATAAGGAAAAATATAAATGATATTAAATATGACCTCTATAACGATACAAAAAAATTAATAAAATTTAGAAAATATTGAAGAAAGGTTAAAAACGATTAAAAGTTATTATTACTATTTTATGTTTTTTTTTATTTGATCTTAGAACAAACGAGGAATGTAAATGAAAAGCTAAAGGTAAAAAAGGTGTTAGAAAGCCTTAAAATAGAAATTGAGGAAGTAAAAAAGTAAGTTAACAGAAAACAACAATTTATAAATGAAAAAGAAATTAAAAGAGAAAGTAGAGAATTGTTATATAAAAGTAAAAAGGAAAACATTTTACTGGGATTGGTAAAAATGAACCAAAAGTCCTCAAAAAGACGAATAGAAATAATGAAAAAATGAAATGTTGACTTACAACAAATTAAGGAACAGGAAACAATGTTGATTGAATTCAACCAAACTATTAAAGCTATAGAGAAAAATAGATCTGCCATAATATTAGATAAAAAAGAAAACCACATTGAGAATGACAAAGAAAAAGAAGTAAAAATAAAACCAGAGACTGGAATAAAAGAAGACATAGGGGTGGAAAATGTAAAAGAAACCAAAGGTCATATAGATTTAGTTTAAAAAAAAAAACTAAGAAGAAACTCTTTCTAAGGGTTTGTCAAATTTGAGAGATTTGAGCGAGAGTAAAGAACCTACCCTTAATGAAAGTATAAAAATAATTAAAGAAAGTTTGAAGTCGCAATCTATACCTTTGAAAAGTTTGAGTAACAATATATTGACCACTTCTGCTGTTAAAATTAAAGCAATAAAGATAGGATCAAGAGAAAATAGAAGCGGAAGATATGAAAATGAATATAGTTTCTAAAAAATGAAGCTTTGGCGACAAGCACTCATAGACGTACCGATTTTAATAAAGTGAGAATAGAGAATGCTTACATAAACGCGAATTTGAAAGTAATTCGCATCAGCTGTTTCAAAAAATCATTTTAAAGAAAGATTTAAAGGAAAACATACATGTTAACTGATTCTACAGTCGAAATTAAGACAGAAATCTCTTTCAAATACAAGGAAAATTCTGAATGAAAAATTAGAAGTTTCTGAAAATGAAGAGAAAGAGAAAGTTCTTAAAGGTAGTCTCTCAAAAATTGTTGCGCCTATGCGCCTTTGCGTCTACGAATTCATAGTGCGCCATAATCGCAAAGGCGCATAGGCGCAACGCTCAGCTCTGATAAATAAAGAGCTGGGCAGCACTTAAGTACAAATCTACTTAAGTACTTTTTGTGTACTTAAAATAGGTACTTAAGTACTTTTCAAAACCATTAATTAAGTTTCGTACTTAAGTACATTCAAAGTACTTAAGTATAGAACTTAAGTACTGCGCAGGCCTGAATATGTAAAGAAATTTTTTTCAAATTTTCACAAGTACATTTCACAAAAAGAGACTTTTATTGTACAGTTGAGTTTAGTGGAAGGAAAAAGCGTGATTTCACATAACAATTTTGTATTCGAAAGTGAGAAAGAATAAGAGAACATTGCATATAGGATTAAAATATGCTTTCACGACAGAGAGTGAAAATTGAGTTATATTTAGTTTAAGTAAAAGGAAATAAATTTTTATATTTCTTTTAAAGGGTTCAACAGAGTTAACAAATTATACGAAAATGGGGGAACGTTAATGTTTATGGAACATTAGAGATTAAATAAATGTAGTTAAAGATATTTTTGAATCTTTAATAAGAATAATTAGCAATTACAAAGGGCGGTTGCAGCTGGATAGAATGTCTTAGAAGTATCAAATGCAGCGTTGCAACATTAGAAAGCAACAATTGCGCAAGCGCAGTAACTGAGGGCAGAGCCGGGAAAATTCCTCCAAGCACTTTCAATGTGTCGTCAATAGGAAGTAGCAATGGCGGCTCTAGATTTTGCGGGGCCCTGGGCAGCAATGACATCCCTAGGCTTTGCGGGGTCCTGGACGGTGTTTTTTTCGTAGAAAAAACATACACAAGGTATATAAGTATAAAATCTTGCACATTATATTATATTGAGAAATATTATATATAGTTTGATTTATAATATGGAATAAAAAAAAGAGTTCCATATAATATATTGATTTAGCAGCTCATGCGATATGGAGCGTTAAATCTTTTTGCCTCTGCATGCGCGTGAGGCCCTTATATGGTGCGGGGCTCAGGGCGATTGCCCATATCGTCCTGCCCTAGAGCCGCCACTGGGAAGTAGTGTTAATAAAATTGAAGCTCAAACAAATAATACTGGGGCACCTAACTAGTTAAAGATGTCTATAGAGCATTAAAAGAACCAATAAATCAGAACAAAGTTCATTTATGGCAATATGTACAAATAAAATCGTTTTTGATACTCCGTTTATGATTCCTTCTTTTAGTTCTACATTTAGAATATATATATATATATATATAATATTTATATATTATATATATATACTATATATATATATATATAGTATAAGTATTTTATTTATATATATAATATATAATATATATATATATTATATATATATATATTATATATATATATATATATATATATAATAATAATAGTATACATATATATATAGTATATAGTATAAGAATATATAAATAGTATTATAATAAGTATATAATTATATATATATATATATAGTATATAATATAATATATATATATATATATATATATAAAACATTCTTGGTGGACTCAGAGGATAAAATGAAATTCGCCGAAGTTCTGAGAAACAGAATTTAGACAAAAATGATGGACTACATATCCTAATATATGACTTTTGAAAGTGTTTAATAAGACAAAGACAAAAGATGGTCTAGATTTTTCATACTACTAAAGACATAAAAGAAATAATTATAAGCGTGCATACACCCGAATATATTTAGCGAAGGAGAAGGAATCAGGACTACACCTCACTACAGTAAGCAAAGATGAGTCCACGAGTTCTCTTCAGATGAAGAGAGATTACGACGAGACATTAGAATTTAATTAAACGGTAATAGAAACACTGACAAAGAGAGGGAGAGAGAGAGAGAGAGGATAAGCTCGACGAGAGAGAGAGAGAGGAGCAGAGAGAGATGAGGAGAAGGAGAGAGAGAAGAGGAGAGGAGAGGAGAGAAGAGAAGTAAGAGAGAGGAGAGGAGAGGAGAGGAGATCAAATTTCGTTATACAAAGGCTGAGAGCATCATTTTAAAGAGCAAGTAATTGAGGTGTAAAAATTATCCTGAAGGCTCCTCAGAATATCTAACCTCTTAGAAACTTATTTAGTGGGAGAAACAATGGGATCATTCTAATCTGGGCTGTTTTAGTGATTTTGAAGACCTGTCGAATGTGAAGGTTTACGGTCGAGTAAGATATATAGAAAGAATTTTATATAAAGGTAAAAATAAAGGCAATCCATGTTAAAATTAGAAATAAAGAGAAAAAAATTAGAAGGTCTATGGCTCCATTGGCTTTTACTATCCCCAGCATCAGAATATTCACTTATTTGTGTGATGGTTTTCGAATTGAAAAGAGTAATGAGGGATGGGCTAATTATAGTAATGACAGTGATGTCATTAATTTTTTTTTTAGTTTATGTACAGGACCCATCACGGCCCACAGAGAAGCAACCACACTGAGTTGAATAACCAACTCCATGGGTGGGCCCTGGCTCATACATATTTTAAAGGCTAAAGAAAATTTGGATGGATATTTTCCAGTCAAAAATTAAAATGACAAAAAGCTAAAAAAAGAAAAGATTCTTTACTTCGTGAATTAAGGGTTCCTAATATTACATAACAAAAATTATATTTATAAAGAATATTCAGGTTCTTGAAAATAAGAGAAAAAATAGAGTTACTTTTAAAAGTGGGAGGGATTTCAGATAAATATGGAAAGTCATTTTAGGGTCTATGGACAACAAAGTAGGAAAATGACAACGGCGAATGAGGTCTAGTTGTGGATAATCAATGAAGGTATGGTGAACAGATTGCGGGGTATGGCGACAGCAAAATTTGCAGATGGAAGGAGGGTTCCGTGACATTTGGTGGCTGCGAGTGATATCGGTGTGGGGGCCAATACGGAAGCGTGCAAAGTTATCAATCTCGTGCAACGGCCTGTTCGGTCGGTGAGAGGGAAGATCACTCACCAACATGTTGTGCGGCATTTATATTTTTCTAAGTTTCCCGCCCCTCGCTTCTCACTCGTTTCAGCACTGCCATTGCCAATAAGGGGACGGAGGCCTTGTCGAAGGAGGCAGTAAAATAAAAATCACTTTGGATGGGATAATATCACTGTTGAATGGCATCTCCAGTCAGGGTTAACCTAGAACAGCTCTGGGAAAAAGAAGAGCGGGCATTTGCCTCCTCCGTCAAAAAGCGTTTTTCGTTCGTTCAGTGGTAACCTGTTTACGTGAAAGAAGGAGGGGGTCCAAAACATAGGTTGATTGTTTCTTTAACAAGACTGGTAAGGAAGGCCGAGAAAATTTGTGTACAGCGGGATAACTACCTTTTTGGTGATTTCTAGCAATAAGGCGGGGATTTTAAGCGCCTGGAGGTCGCTTGTGCGAATCTGAATAAATTACTTAAGGATGGGTCTTGGTTAAAAGTAATAAGGAATTCTGAGGAAAAGGCTAATCATTTTATAGACATTAATTCTGCCGTAAAAATTGAAGCATGATGGGAGAGAGTATGGGAGAGGTTGCCGTCAGAAAAGACAGCAGACGCACCCACACTGTTCCTTGTTTTAGAATCGTCAGTAAACACTGCAGTCTAAACACCGTGTAACACTGCGGGACATGGAGGGGACAGGAATGATGGCCTATGTAAAAACAAAAGGCAGCCTGGGGTTGCTAGATTCTAGAGAAAAAGAGAAGAGAGAGGTCAGGACCAACGAAAATGGTTGGGAGGTGGGAAAAGACAAGGTGTATACCCTTCATCATAACGAGGAAAACGGGGGCAGCATCGTTGCAAAGGGAGTTGAGGAAGTTAAGGATGTTATAAACTGTTTTCAAGTGGCCAGTAAGGAGGATTCTGAGGTATCTCTTGCAGCATAGAGATGGTATTGGTTTAGATGGTATAGAGCAGATGGTATTGGGGTTTGAAAGCAAAGAAAACTTGTGCATATGATATTATTCCTTCGAAGAGAGAGAGCAGGTCGCATTTCGGATTCTCAACTTATCCAGGGGCTCACCCCGAGGGACGATCGGAAAAGGCTCCAACGGAGATACAGATCGCCTCGTTTTGAATGGATCTAACAGGTGTAGTAGAGTTGGGAAAGTCTAGCTATATTATATGCAGCCATAGTCCAGCTTCGATCGAATTAGGGCGGTGAGGAGAAGTAAAATGGACTTGCAATCAGCACTCCAAGATTTTGAGACGAGATGACGTAATAGGTCAAGCACGAGATGACAAATCGTTTTCAGGAGTTTAATGTGCGGTGCTTATGTTAGGTGGTCATCTAGAATGAGTCCTAGAAATTTGACTTGCGAAGTTACAGGAATGGGTGAATCATATAAGGTGAGCTTCCTGGGAGGGAGCAGTTCTTTGACTAACCTTTTTTCCTTAAATAGTACTGCTGATGAGGTTTTGGTGGGTGAGAAATGAAAGCCATGGGAATTACCCAATTGTGAAATATTATCAATATCTAGTTGAGTTTGCCTTTCAAGAAATGACAGCTTGGCACAGCAATACATTGCGCCAGGTCATCAACATAGAAGAGAAAAATTGGGACCATCGGTGGGAAATAGGATTCATTTGGAATCCGAGAACAAAATAAAATAAGTTACCACTTAGAAACAAAGGCCCTTGCGGAAAGCCTCCGTCCAGAGGTAAAGTGGCGTGAAGAACAGAAGAGCATTGAAGCAGAAGGCATTTAAAAAAGAGAGGAAGCTGTCCTCGGAAACCAAGCGAGTGGTGTTTAAAGAGAACCCCAGTTCCTAAACGTGTGCCCATAAGCTTGTTTCAATGTCAAAGAAGACACCAGCAACCATCCCACCAGTTGAAAAGGATTCCCGAGATGTCATGATCCAGTTTTTTAACAAGGGATCCGCGGTCGAACGATTTCTGTGGAAACCAAACTGGAAAGTTTTAAAAAAAGCAGTAATAATAATCTCCAGAACAGAGGGAAGGCGGCCTGAAACCATTTTCTCCATTAATTTTACAAGTATTGGGGGGACAGTCAATAAATTGGGTCTTTGGGTTGTCCGCCAACTGGGATCTTTTTCCAGGGTTTGGAATAGGGGATTACAAAAGCTGTAGTCCAAAAGATGGAAAAGAGGATTCTTAGCCTATTATTTTCTTTACACAAGATTTGAGAAGGAACGCTGATGCAGAGGGGTGAATATAAACAGGAACAAAATATGTTACGAAAATTAAGTCTTTGGGGCCAATGGGCACCCGTCCTTTGACTGCTTCGCCAGGCAGTTTAATCCTCTGCAAGTGTGAAGAGACGGTTATAAGTATGATCTTCCCTTTTCGCTGTTGAAAAGTCTGTCAGTGCAGTGTTAATTCTCAATTTTCGCAAGGCTTTAGGATTGCGGAAAGAACTCGAGTGGCTAGCAAAACTATAACCTAATGCATCTGAAAACTAAAAGTCAGAAAGAAGAGAAAGAAGAGAAAGAACACTAGTCCAGGTTAGAAAAATTAAGATATTTCCATTTCTTTCTGCCTAAAAAACAGAGTTGAAAGAAAATTTGACGTTAGTTAAATTATTTAGAGAATCTTTTTATTTTCTTGTGGGCACAGGTGGAATGAGTAGGAATACGACAAAATTGATACTGGATGGTATGCATCGAACAGCTTACAGTTATATATTTCAGCTTACAAGCACTGAAGCAAGTTTTGAGAACCATATAGGAATACGGTCAGGACCTTATTAATTCTCCCTCCTCCTTAGGGACAGCTGAAATCATATAATTATAAGAAATTATATTTGAAATAAATGAGTTGCATGGAGATAGAAAATTATTAATACAAAAAAAATCAAAACTAAGATAGAATTAAGGTCAAAAGTTTAAGCAAAGAAGTAAAAGAAATAGACGTGTTGCTTTCTGAAGAATAAAAGGAGGAAAAGAGCGAAAAGGAAAATTAAGTTGACAAACTCCAGAAACTCATTCTATTTATGTTTCATTCCGAAATTATGTAAAATATATTTCCTTCCATTATATACAATCCTATCTCCGTAAAAATATGCAATTTTGATTCTTCTTCTTCTCGCTTTAGTAGTATAGAGGGGGGAGACCAGCAGTCAAACTGAAATCCGGAAGTTGCAAATATTGCAAAGCAACATTTTGCAACATTCGGTTTTTCGGTGTTTCTGGCGTCAATTTAGAGGTTTCCGATGTCGGCGAGGCGTTTTCTGAGGATAGCGATGCGTATGGGCTTAGCCCCAAGCCTTCGCGAGCTGCACTGCTCTGCACCGCGCCACACTGCCCAGTGCACAACACAGCACCGCCCCGTACCCTATCCTACCATGTTTCGAAGGCTCGAATTACCAAGTCATGTAAGCTGCTACTAGGGATCTGCTCCAAACTCTGGAAGAGTTTGGGGATTTATTCCATCGGTAACACTGCACGTTAATGACGGCGGCACGAATCCAAGGGCTAGTTCGATTGCTACATCACGTCTCCAAGCCTGGGAAGGCTGCCTCCACCTCTGGAAGAGTTTGGATCGTTTGGCTCAATGGAGCCGAAGCGTTTTCAACGCTAGGAAGCCTGCTTTCAAGAGCTGGTAGACCTCTTTTGGTGGTTTGATCCTGCAAATGATCGATAGCTCATTGGACTCGATTTATCGTACTTTTACCACAAATGGATATTTAAATAATAATAAATCATAATCATTTATATTTATATATATATATAATATATATATATATATATAATATATATATATACATATATTATAAATATAATAAATTATACAATCTATATATATATATATATATATATATATATATATATATATATATATAATTATTATATATATATAATATAATATATATATATACTATATATATATATATATATATGCTTATTATCCCAAGTATGAACGCACGCATACACACACGTGAGTATAGTAGTATACAGGGCACAACTGGCAGCCAAACTGAAAGCCGGAAGTTGCATGCTGCAAAGCAACATTTTTGCAACATCCGGTTTTTCAAGCTTGACGTGTCAAGGTTAGGGTTTCTTCTTAAGGTTCGGTTAGACCGTTTGTATAGGGTCTGGAAGACCGATTCGGAGGTTTTGAACCTGAATTTTTGGTTCCTGGAAGGTTTTAGATGATCGGGAGATCATTTTTGATGGTTCCAATCGATTTATCGTGATGCGGTATTGATGGGTCTAGAATTCCTGGAAACTGCGAATATTGAAATCCTGGAAAACTGGAAAACTAGAAAATCCTGGGGAAAAACGCAGTTTTTTTCCCGAATAGTAAAAAAAATAAAATTAATTAATTAATAAATAAATAATAAGTAAATGGATGGTGGTTAGGGTTAGGGTTAGGGTTATGGTATCTCTATTTCCGGTTGGCTGTTGGTGCTGCTGCTGCTGCCGTCGCCGCAGCCGCCTTCTTGGTTTAGCGCACGTGCAGGTGCTGACCCTTAAAAATAGGAAATGGTCATAGAAGGATGAAATTTGGAGAATGCATAGAGGAGGATGAAGGAAGGAGTAAGGAGGAATGAGGAATAAAAATGAGTGATGTTTGGTACCCCCCAGAGGGGGGACCCCAACTGAAATAAACGAAGAAATGCCCGGAATGCATAAGAGAATGGAGGAATGAGGAATGAAGGAGAAAGAATGATGAAGGAAGAAGAATGAGGTGTTAGAGTTGGTACCGGCACCGGTGCTGGCTCCGGTGCGGTGCCGAGTTAGTAAATATTGGTATCATAAGGACACCAATATTGTCTCATTAAACGAATATAATTTTTATGTTATGTTTATACAAAATGAATTTTTTTTAGTAAAAACAAAATGTAACAAATTAAACAAAAAATAAATAAAACTTTTTAAAAATATTTAGATTTTTTAAATACATAAAATTAAAAATAAATAATTTAAAAAATAAATAAAATTACAATAAATAAATTAAAATAGTTTTAAAACAAAAGTATTACTGATATGATTTATACAAAATGATACCTAAATTGTGACTTGATACCTTTTCAGTCTTCGCACTAACTGGGAATATGGCCTCCGCTTAGAGGACACCGATACTCCGACCAATAAATCATAAGCTCCAGCCCTCGTACGGTCCGGATCTGCATGGAGCTCTATGGGGGAGCGCGCGGCGGAGGATAAATGGGTGGCTTGAGAATTAACTGATTTACTGCTTTAGGGTCAGTAAACTATTACATTTTACTATGTTATTTTATTCAAAGAACTTATTTTTATGTTTATACAAATTGAAATTATTTTTGGTAAGAACAAAATGTTTTAAACAAATATAACAAAACTAAATAAAAGTTTTAAAAAATATATTTTTTAAATATATAAAATTAAAAATAAATAAAATTTGAAAAATAATTTTAAAAAAATAAATAAATAAAAAAAAAAAAAAGTTTTAATACAAAATAGTTTTTAAAAAAATAAAATAAAAGTAATAAAAATTTGAAAAATAAATTTTTTTTTTAAATAAACCAAATTAAACACAACGCAAAAATGTAAAAGAAAATTATAAAATAAAAATGGGTAAAAACCAAGAGTATTATGCATGTTTCAACTTAGGGGGGAAAAAAAATTATATTTAGTTGAGGTCTATTTAAATATAACACAATATATTTGGTCTAATCCCGCAATTTTCCCAATTATTAAGGGATACATATTAATGGTTCCACTCTATTCGGTTCTTTCAATTACCTCTAAGCAGCTCTCAATATTATACAGAAATTAATCAGTTGCTTCCTATTTCATATTAGTTACAAATTATCTCTTATTTGTTGTAATACAATATATATATTTTTCACTGAAGAGAAATTTCACCTCAACTTTACATGATATCTATTGCACTATATCGAGAAAAGAAAAACATAGATTTAGAATAGGCATATCTCCCCTCAGACACCAAAAATTCCACCTTCAGTTTCATTATTGTCAACAGAGCATAACTCCACCATAATTTCCTTGGCATTTTATATTTGAATTTATTACAATAATATAGATTCATCTTTTAAAGGTAATAGATAGGCGCTAGCGAGATGACAGAATACACTTGTTAACAATTTTTGCTATGAAAATTTCGTATAATTAATAAAGCTCTCTATGTCCACTTGATATTATTAGAGCCCAAAATCCGCATATTCATAGGAGCGGCTTATATATTCATAGTTTCAGACGCTCTGAACTTTACTTTTTAAATGGTATCTAACCCGTTATTGTCAAAAGTAAATTTAACTGATAAACTCTCTCACTTAATACCTAATACACACTACGCTAGTTCTAAAGAGATTCTAAAAGATCCAATTCTTTATGATGGTAGTCTAAAACCCTCGTCTTAGAGGTATCTCTCAGTTTACCCGACAGGACGCAAACAGAAAACCAAAAAGCAGACTAGCCGGGAGCCATTCTTTATAGAGCGCCATCCTCTCTTCACCTCGCGATTCTCTTATATGGTGGAACTCCTACATCTATTGTTTAACAATGCCCAATCATACTCTATACTTCCGTGTCGATGGCTCTTTTCTATCCTCTCCTCTTCTTTGACCCATTTTCTTTGATCTCCCGACGATTTACATTAACTTTCTTCTATTATATTATTAGTTTTTTTGGTTCACTTGGAGAACTACTCCCTGCCTGGGTACATCATGGCGGGTCCCCCCAGTAAGCACCACATTTAGGAATTTGAAAACCAAAATGCACAATATTGTTTCATATAAGCCAAATATTTAGAGTGAACTCGGCACGGTGCTTTTCCCATTACCGCTAGAAACTCTCAAAGAATAGCATAATTACCCCAAAGCACCCTCGCTTTACTTTCATCAGCGGTGCCCAAAATCCCCCGGCACAAACCCTGAGTAAGCTTCCCATACCATCCTCCTACTTTCATCACTATTTCTAATTTCATTAATTTCTCCAAGTTGCAGCATCGCGAGTGATCCTGTTACAACATATGCATACTATGCACTCCCGTGCACTTATTCTCTCTTCCTCTTTGATAGAGTGGAAGGGGTCCCCAGACTTGCAGTTTAAGGGGTGCATATTGAAATAATCTCTATATTCGCTATGCTTCTTATCATCGCGCCCTAATCATAGACCAATAGTTCCCTAGTGAGAGAGTGATGTATGTCATTGTGCATGATACGAACACACCTTTTCGTCTATATCCTGAGCACACCGCACGCGGAGTGAGCCTATTGCTACCTCTTGGCCGTGCTTCACAAGGAATCATTCTCCGGCTCCCCACATACCAAAGCTCTAACTCCTCAGTTTCTTTCTCTCTTCGCACCAGGTTACCTCTCTATTCTTCCTCCTGCTGGGGTCCCAAATAATTTATACTTATACAGACTAGCGATTGTCTTTTTTCAATATTCTCTTCCATTTCTCCTTACTCCTCCTCCATCCTCCTCTATGCATTCTCACAAAATTTATTTCGATGACTACTTCAGTGGACGACTCCATTTTTCTTATTTTTCTATCTGCGCGGGCTCTCAGCCACACCTATACCTCCTCTCTCTCTCTTGGCTCAGGATGGTGTGTGCCTTGCGAAAAGAGTCCGCTGGCGCGCAATATTATCCACCTTAGCAGAAGAGCTCAGTGTCGGCTTTCCGCAGACCGCACCAATGCTGGCGGTTCCCATGCGAGATTGACCCAGCAGAAATCATTGACCGGAAATAAGGACCGAAAGTTATCCATTATTAAGCCCCCCACAAGCGCTTGCTCCCATACGCCCTACTTTCCATTCTATACTTATTATTTAATTGTACCACAATGTTCTTAACTGAGACAATTTCATGTCAGATATTTTTATTAAATTATATTTGCTTTGTGTGCAAATTACCAAATACTTTTCACAAAATCATTTAGAAACTTCTATCTTAGTTCTTGTGTAGAATCATAAGTTAAAATCCTTTCTCTCTCAAACTGTTTCCCTTATCAAATAGATATTCTTGTTGTTATCCATATCTATCAGACCCATTTCTCGCTCTTATCTCATCCGCATGTCTAGATGTCACAATCCACTACCTGCGCGTGACGGTATAATGGCGTCCGAAATTATATACCGTACCTGAATTAGTTTTATAATTATTGTAATGATTTTCTTTCGATTATCAAATTTTTTACAATGTAAAAATAAGTCCAAACCAGAGCACGTTTAGAAAGATCGATATGTAAAACATCAGATATTGAGGTATATGTATAAACGTTATCACGATTAAATATCCATCATTCTAAAACCTCCATTCCTAGAACCAAAAAGTCCCCCTATTGTGGTGCTATAATAATGTACCTCTCTTTGGGGTGTTATAAAACTCAATGAGTTCATGTTCAAAAACCTCGAAATCGGTTTCTATATTACCTAAGGATACATACTTAAAAAACGATTGGCGATACACCTATAAATTGAAGAAACCTTTTTTGGTATTGGCAACTACGTCAAGTCTGAAAAACCGGATTGTTGCAACTTCCGGCTTCGGTTTGGCTTTGCTCTCAGTTGTTAGTACTCATTGTAATATATTAAATTACTATTCACGTTGAAACTCACAATATAACATACCTATAACAATTATATTATTAATAAATATATTATTGATATATAATAATATATTAATATTATATATTAATATAATATATAATAAATTATTTAATTAATATATTATATATATATATATATATATATATATATACTAAATATAATTTAGTAATGAGATATTATAAATTTAGACGAAAAAGTAGAGCAATATATATATATATATTATATAATATATATATATATATATATGATGTGTGCACATCTATTGGTCTTACTTATGAGGCAGAAGCAGAAAATGTGAATGTGGAAAATATTATTGATGAAATTTTTAGCAAGGTGAATGTGCCGTGAAGGGTAGTAGGGAAGTTGACAGAGGGTTATAATAGCTAACATGTATTATTATAACTACTCGAGGGGTATATGGAGAGGTTGGGTGTTATTACCATTTTTAATCCTTAAGTTCTCTAGAAATATAATGTCCTTAAAATACCCCCCAATTATTTATTTAGCTAAACAGTAACTGATTGGAGCCGTTCTTTCTGAAGTATTATTGAATATACTAGTGGCTACGTTCACACATTTAATTAGCGTGGTTCAATTTTGAAGGGTTGGAATACTTTATTATAACAATTTTGCTCCCTTAGTACTAGTGGTTGAGATTTATGATGAGGAAACTTTGTTAAAACACCATATTATTTTCTTTCAATATCCCCACAAGGGAAAGAAATCGCAAATAGGATCGGCTAATTGTATTATACGCTCACTGGAGGATTTGGAATAACCGTCATACCGAAAATGACTCTTTGCGTTCGCTCGCACACAGAATGTTTGTGTTTATCATATTAAAAC
>JABUQX010094635.1:0-2500 GCA_015478945.1 Trachelipus rathkii | reverse complement strand
CATGTGAAATTTCCGTGATTTCGATTGGAATTTCTCCTCTACAAATTTATATAAAGTGTTGAGACTAATTTTTAATGACCTGGTAATAAGTCCTCACTCATAATATTTTGTCGCATAGAACAATTATCAACTTTCAGTTAGCTCATAAACTAAGGTCCCTTCTATAATAATTTAGTTCAACCCTCATCATTTACAATTACCTTTTTATTTTACATTTATACATTTTGTGCATAAACGATTGTGATTTCTCATATCTTGGAAATTTGGTACTCGTATTGTGCGCTTTAGTTGTTATGCGGTTAGTAAATTATGGTTGAAATTTACTTGATGCAATTAACATTGAATTTAGCACAAAATGTAGTTCTATTTAAAGAATTCTTTCTATTGCTCTCCTCTCCTACTCTTTCTTCCTCAGTGTTCCTCCTATCCCTCGTGCTTTGTGTCTCTCTCTCTCCTACCCTCACTTACCTTTATATTTTGATAATATATATCACTATGATTATGTATTTTTCACAGTCTATATTCTTACTTATATTATTCAGTAACTTATTTTTCTTACCTAATATAATAACTTTTTTTTTTTTATTTTTTTTTTTATTTTTATTTATATAGTATTGTCACCACACTCACGGTGACAGAAAGTCACCTATTCAATTAGAGGTAGGTGTTGAACTAACGTTATACTCTCAGAAAGAACTTCAACCAAACTAAATGTCAATTATGCAGATAATTGTAGCACAGACGCAAGTTATGATAAGATGAGGGATAGTATATAAATTCTAAGCAGAAACACGTAAGATGGTAAAAGAATTCACACATGATTAAACAGATATATATTATATATTAATAGTGTGGTACTAGGAAAGATAATACACCGCTCACTAGTTAACGTCTAATAGCTCTGATATGAGTATACGATATAACAAAACTCCATGAGCACGACTATTTGTAACCATCAGACCACACCTCTGTCGCCTCATTGAGAGAGTGTCGCTTCGATTAAAAGGAGTAATAATAGGATAATGTTAACAACTCAGAAAGTTTACAATTTCCAATACGTCAAATCTAGCACACTCGCTGCTTATGGACCACTATATAAGAAAATGAAAATAATTAATAATAATAAAATAATAATTAATAATAAGTATATAAGCACACTCTAAACAACAATCGATCTACAGCGCAATCGGTATGGGTCAAGTAAAGTGAAGGAGTACGGGACAGCTAGTTATATGAAGTCGTTGTTGGTCGCACTCTCGAGTCGCACGCTGATCCTAACATCCCGGTGGTGCGAAGAACCAGAGCCCCCCAGATATGAGAGCAGTACCTCCATACAGGGCGGGAGATTGCCGCTTGATATAGAGCGTGTGTCAAGTAAAGTACAAGCGCGTACAACAGCAAAAGTCTCGCCAGTCGTGATAGAACACTCATCGAAGTCTCTCTCACTCATAGTTTCCTTTGAGGCCGCGCCTAGCCTGAACCACTGTATAAATTAAAACTCGACTGCGAAACACGTCTTTGTGGGTATGATGACAATTGGTTTTTGGTTTTCCATAAGACCTGGCTTCTTTTAATTAGTGTTAATTCGCTTGATATAATGCGCCCTAAGTGGTAAAGTTCCCCCATGTTCGTGTTTCCCTTCCGAATAAATATTGTCAGACGAGGAGAGGCGATGAGGATGAAGAGAACCGTCCACGAAAGAGTTAGAGAAAAAGTGTGGAAATGGTGTTTTAGAGAGGGAGATTAGTGGAAGTTGTTTAATGAGTTTTAAATAAAGAAATTATAAAATTATCACAAGTATTTAGAGGATAACTGACCCTCAATCAAACGGATAAATATACTATTCCAGATCTGCACAGAAATAGATATCGGAAAGATTAAGACTACTGAAAGATAGACAATTAAATGTAGAAAGAGTTAAAAAATAAAGAGGTGCAGAATATTGAATATTGAAGGAGTAATATATGAATAATAAATGATCTAATAAATTATAATAATAGAGGATCGATTTAGTACTTTCACTGAAGCAATAAAGTGTAAATTGAATAAATAATATTAATAATAATAATAAGATAGTAAGAGTTAGATAATAGTTATGCAGATAATTAGTGATAGAATATAATAATATCAATTAAAATGAATAGTAAGAATAATAATATAAATTAAAGTGAGATAACAGATCAGAATGAACCGAGGAACAACACAACATATGACAGTAAAAATAAGGAATTAAGAGAAAGAAGAATCAATTTGAAATGGAAACAGTATTTATTAATGGACACCATATGCAGAGAAACAGGACCCATTGATGATTGTGATGCGTATTTGTGAGAGGAGAAAACTTATTAAGTAAGACGTAAGAGAAGGAGGAAACCCAAAGAGAAGGCTCTGGGAAGTTTTCTTGAAAGTCAGCAAGGGTACGGTTGCCATACCCGGGTGCACATGCTGTTTGGATATGTCAAGCGTCCACCCGCAAGTCTCCCCATAGTTCCTAACGGCG
>JABUQX010094634.1:0-35000 GCA_015478945.1 Trachelipus rathkii | reverse complement strand
AAAAAATAAATAAAATAAAATAAAATAAAAAAAATGAAAAAATAAAAAAAAAATAAAAAAAAATTAAAATTAAAAAAAAATTTAAACATTTTAAAATTTTTAAAAAAAAATGAAAAAAAAATTTAAACATTTTCTATTCTTTTTAAGTTTATAACTTAAAAAAATTTACGTTTTTTATATAAATCAACCAGCCTCCAGAGCCTCATGAGCCTCCTGAGCCTCTTGAGCCTCCTGAGCTTCCATAGCCTCCCTAGCCTCACTACCCTCCCCCTATCTATGATCTATTGATTCATGTCATATTTTGTATAACATAACACAAAACTGGGTGTTCATTTATTTTTGTTTATATGCTTTAAACAGTTTGTTTTTACTAAATTTTACGCTTTTCATATTTATAACTTAAGAAATTTGTGTTTTTTACATACCCTGAACCTGTAAATCAGTAAATCAAACCATCCTCTCCCCTCCCTTCCCCAATGCTGGATATTTTTACATTAACATAGTAATATTTAACAAAATTTTATCATAACCTTGTCTGATTATTATACCGATCAATGAATATAGCTAACGTAACAAAGTTTTCGCATTCAATAAGCCAAACAAGCATCACCTGAACTATGAATATAATGTACACTCCCAAGCCTAACACATCTTAAACATGAATAAACAGGCTAACATTACAAAGTTCATACTTAACAAGTAGTACAAGTAACTAACATCGATCGCAGAACGTAACTACTTACACTTTTTCTAACATATCCACTGATATTTATCATTAACATAGTAACATTTAACAAAAATTTATCACAATCTTGTGTAATTATCATACTGATCAATGAATATATATATGCTAACGTAACAAAGTTTTCATCAATAAAACAAATATAGCCAATCACCTGAAACTACGATATCTAATGATACACTTCACAAACCTAAACACATCTTAAACATAAATTAAAACAGTTAACATTTAACAAAGTTCCATACTAACAACAGTAAATACAACATTGAGCACAGACTAATCCTACTTACACTTTTTGCTAAATATCACTGATTATTTTTACAATAACATAGCAAAACATTTAACAAAAATTTATCACAATCTTGTGTAATTATCATACTGACTAACGTAATAAAAGGCTAACGTTAACAAAGTTTCACATCAATAAAAGCAAACATAGCATCAACTGACCTACGAATATAATGTACTACGCCAGACCTAACATACCTTATGCATGAATAAGCAGTCAACATTAACAAAGTTCCATACTTAACAACAGGAAAGTAACTAACGTTGCATACAGAAAGTAAGCCTACCTCACACTCTTTCCAACATGATCACGTTATTACGCATTAACACAGATAACATTTAACAAAAATTTATCATAACCTATCCTAATTATCATACTGACCAACGAAAATAACGCTAATGCAACAAAGATTTTATATCAATAAAGCTAACATATCATAGCCTGTAGGTGTAAAGGTCCATATCTCGTGAAGTTTTGTGATCTTGTAACCTTTCTTTAATGCTAACTCTAACTCGGTAGTGGTATAAACACCCCGGAACTCTCGCTGTCGATCAGTGTAACATTACATATTGTTTCCTGTTTCTTTTCTACAGCACATTGGCTACCTTGCTAAATGTGAAAATACGAGTCTTTCTTTATCTCCTCGGAGACAGCGTCTATTATACGCAGATTATTATAGGATGAGAGCAACATATCATAACCGGAACTCAGAATATAATATTGATCTAACGACAAAAGCCTAACATATCTTAAGAGCGAATAAACAACTATCATTAACAAAGTCCCATACTTAACAGAGTTAAAGTAACAAACATTGCAACAAAAACGTACCCTAGTCGCACTTTTTCAAAAATATATCTAACATATCCTCTTTATTTTTATGCATAATTCATGTCACATGCCGTACACTTTCAACAAAACTTTTACTTCAAGTCACCTCTACATAACTACACCCTATTACTACTTATCCCGACCTACTGACTCAATGAATATATTCTATAACATAGACTAAAGTTTCTTATCATGAATGCTAACATATCCTCAATCTGAACTCAGAATTAAATACAACGAACAAGTCTTAACATCTTAAGCACGGAAAAATATTAAGAGCTAACATTATACACAATTCTCATATTTATAACAGACAGTAAAATAACTAACCATTGCAACAAAACGTACCCTAGCTTCACACTTTCTCAAACATATCTCCAACATATCACTGTTATTTTTACATTAAACACCGTAACATTTAACAAAAACTATCAATACCTCACCTAAAACAGTCATACTGACCAACGAATCTATGCTAACGTAACAAAGTTCTTCACAATTCAATAAAGCTAACATATCATACCTTGAATAGAATTATAATATACAATGACAAAAACCTAACAATCTTAAGAAGCGAACTAAACAGACTATCATTAACAAAGCTTCCATACTTTAACAAACAGTAAAGTAACTAACATTGCATCAAACAACGTTACCCATTCAACCCTTTTTTTCAACATTCCTACATATCACTGTTTATTTTTACATTAACAAGCGTAATCATTTAACAAAAATTTACCATTACCTTACCTTAAACATCATATATCAATGAATATATGCTAATCATAACAAAGTTCAGTTTCAAATCAATGAACTAAACATATCCTAACCTGAACTCAGAATATAAATATACACGAACCACAGCTAAACATATCTTAGCGCGAATAAATATGCTAACATTAACAAAGTTCCAACTTAACAACAGTAAAAATAACTAACATTACAACAAAACGTACCTGATTTTTACTTTCTCAAAACATTCTCTAGACATATCATGTATTTTTACATTAACACCGTAACATTTAACAAAAATTTATCATTACCTCATCTAAACATCATACTGACCAACGAATATATGCTAACCTAACAAAGTCTTCACATCAATAAAGCTAACATATCATAACCTGAAACTCAATATAATATACAACGGATAAAACCCTAACATATCTTAAATACGAATAAACAACTAACATTAACAAAGGTCCATACTTAACAACAGTAAAGTAACTAACAAAACATACAGAACGTCGCCTTTCACATCTTTTTTTTCTTTTTGTTTATAAAAAACATTTATTTATTTTCAACTTCATTTCTTTAAAACTTTTTGTTTTAAAAAACTTTTATTTATTTTTAATTTTTAATTTCTTTAAAACTTTTTGTTTTAAAAAACTTTATTTATTTTTAATTTTATTTCTTTAAAACTTTTTGTTTTTAAAAACACTTTTATTTATTTTTAACTTTATTTCTTTAAAACTTTTTGTTTTTTGTTTTTATTAAAAAAAAAAACTTTTAATTTTTAATTTTATTTCTGTTAAACTTTTTGTTTTTACTAAATTTTTTATTCTGTTTATGTTTATAACGTAATTTTTTTTTTTACGTACACTTAAACAGTAAATCAGTAAATCAAACCACATACTCCCCCGCCAAACCATTTTCCCTTTTATATATAGAGTCTTAGGATCTAACGATCTATTGACCTCTCGATCTATTAGGATAACAGCTAAAATAACAAAGTTTTATACCCGATAGAGTTAAACTACGAACATGACATACTTAACACACAACATCCGCACGAATAAACAGCCATCAAATTCATCTTAACCAATAAAGTTCACATGGCGGGTAGTAAAACAAGTTTTCATTTTTATAACATACAATTTTCAATGAAAAGAGCATTACATAAATACATAAATAAAAACATACGCTTCATTTTAAACATATTAATTTCACTCAATGCAAGACAGGGATTCATGGCTAAATTGAGCAAAGTTTATATATTTTTCCAAATATTCAACACCCTTTTGAAAGGATTAAGTGTAAATACTGTCTGCTGCATTAGTCCATTCTTCGGTATACATAGGTTCAGTAGCATGCATTCTCTCGTTCCAGAGAGAAGTAAACGTATTCTTGCTGATAGTTGTTAACGCATTCCTGTATATTGCATTATAAGGGAAACCATGTTTCAGTGTAAATATCGTAGATTACACCGTGAGCTATATGAATTAAGTCTTCAAGTATCAACCTCTTTAAGATGAGACGCTAATTAATTCATTTTATTTAATCAAGCTGTAATACTATTCAGATGATCTGACACAGTGAAACCTACACACGCTACGATCGAATGTGACAGCATCGAGGGCTTCGAATAGTGAGTACATCAATTACTTTTAAATATTATCACACGACGAGAAAGCAGCATCTAATCTATTATAACCTCTCACACTGTCACCTCTGATAGATATTTCACTTGAGGCACCATCCAGATGATACATACTCAGCCTTTTCCCAAGCTTCTGTGGCATTGATAATCTTGATGATTTCTTCAGCCGAAATGAAAAAAGGTCTATTATTTGCACACCCAAATATTAATTTATATTTAGATCACTCTCCATTCGTTTGACGAAAAAAATATAAATACCACATCGTTGGGATAACGAAGGTCCCTCGGTAAAAGGATATTCTAGACGTGCTTAGGACAGAACTGAGAGCGTCATTCATACCAGCACCGCGAAAAAATGTCCTTACTACGAAAATCGTGTGTATAAACAGATCCTAAAAGGTAATGAGATTCTTTCTATCGACCAATCAGAGAAAGTAAACAAGTAATGACGAACGAATGAACCATATAGGTCAAATAATATCCATGTAGAAGCTTTATACCCTAATCGTTTCTCACTCGGTTGTATTTTCATGTTCAGATGCATTAACACTCCATTCATCTTCCATTCTTTTTGTATTTTTCAACCCATGTTTAGAGCAATTTGGTTCATTTTTGTATATGTATTTCCTGTTTCATTAAGTTATTAGATACAAGTCGAGTTCATACTCGGGTCTTACGTGCAATTCGTTTTCAACGCGGGCATGTATTGTATTTCCTGTTCATTAGAGTTATCAGATACAAGTTGAGAAATTGTTCAAACATCCTCCCACTTTTCGAAACATTACGCAATGAATATGATTCTTGTTTTAACAACGTTTTATGACCGAACCTAACATAAAAATAACAAAAGTTTTATCCATACACAACATAAAAATAAGTTCTATGAATAAAATATCATAGTAAAACAACGTAGTAACAAAGTTTTCACACTTTATTAAAGCAAAAACATAACATCATCAGGTTAAGAATATCAATGTACACAACAACCATAACATACCTTACACGAATACTGCCTTAAATTAACAAGTCCACACTAACATAGTAGAGATTAGACTAACCTAGCATACAAAGACGTAACCTATGCATACTTTATCGAGCATATCTCTAAATTAACAATGTTATTTTTAGATTAACAGGGTAATATTTAACAAAACTTTATCACAACATTGGCTAATTATCATACTGATCGATGAATATACTCTAACATAATAAAGTTTCCACATCAATAAAGTTAACATAGCTAACCCATAACTAAGAAAATAAGTACCAACGACAAACCGTAATACAGACTTACACCCACGAATAAACTGTCATACAAAGTTCCACACTTCAACATCAAGTAAGTATATAACATGGCAGCAAAACGTAACCTATTCATACTTTTTTCAAGCATATCTCTAACATATTAACGTTAATCTTACATTGACACAGTGATATTTAACAAAAATGTATCATAACCTTGTCGATTATCATACAGACCAACGAATATATGCTAACGTAACAAAGTTTTTTACATTATAATAGTAATATTTAACAAAAATTTATCATAACCTTACATAAATATCATAATCCGCAACAAATAATAGCGAAACATAACCAAAGTTTTATCCAACATAACATAAAAATACAAAGTTTTATTCAAACATAAAACAAAAATAAGTTCTTTGATAAAAATATCATAGTAAGTGTAATAGTTTACCGATTTTTAAGGCATTAAATCAGTAAATCAAAACCATCAGGCCCCTCCCTGCTCTCCCTACCCACCCATCATGACCTTATGATCTATTGATCTATTGATTTAGATCACATATAGAGTATCATTTCGGATTAACATAGTACAAAAATAAATTCTTTACATACTAATCAACGAATTATATGCTAACGTAACAATTATTTTCACATTAATAACAAGCTAACATAGCATTACCAGAACTAAGAATATATCTGTACAATGACAAAACCTAACACACACTCACGCCCGAATAAACTGAATAACATAAACAAAGTCCATACTTTAACAAAAACAGTAAAAGTTACTAACATAGAGACAATAAAGCTAACCTATTCATTACTTTTTCAAGCATAGCTCTGACATATCCAATTTTATTTTTTTTTAAAAAAATTTACATTAACACTATAATTTACATGCATATTCGGAATAATCATTTCGGATAACATGCACAAAAATTGAGGTCTTTATATAACTAACCAGCGAATATATGCTAACATAACAATGTTTCTCACATTAATAAAAAGCTAACATAGCATCATATGAACTAAGAAAATAATGTACAACGACAACCTAACACAACTTACATGCCGAATTAAACTGTTAACATTAACAAAGTCCCACACTTAACACCAGTAAAGTAACTAACTTGCATACCAAAACGTAACCTATCATACCTTTTTCCAAGCATATTTTTAACATATTAACGTTAATATTTACATTAACACACTAATATTTAACAAAACTCTATAATAACATTGTCTAATTATCATACAGACCAACGAATAACTGTAAACATAACAAAGTTTTTATATCCAAACATAACATAAAACAAGGTTTTGAAATAAAATATCATAGTAATTGTAAAAGTTTACTGATTTTTAAACGTAAATCAGTAAATCAGCCTCCCGTGCCCTTCCATGACTTTTTGATCTATTGACCTTTTGATTCATGTCACATTCCGAGTATCATTTCGGATAAACATAACCCAAAAATAAGTTCTTTACATTAATAAAGCTAACATAACATAACCTGAACTAAGAATACAATGTACAGCGATAAACCTAACACACTTATACGTACGAATAAAACAAAAAATACTAACATAACAGACTTCAGCAGCTTAAACAAACAGTAAAGTACCTAACACTTCGTACAAAAACGTAACCTATATCACACTTTTTCAAGCATATCTCTAACATATCAATGTTAATTTTTACATTAACATCGTAATACTTAACAAAAATATTAGCATAACCCGTCTAATCGATCATAACTGACAACGGAATATAATACCAACCGTAACAAAATTTTTACTTTTAACTTCATAATATTTAACAAAAAAATCATCATAAATCGCTTAAAATATCATAATCCCCAACGAATAATTGCAAACATAAAGCAAAGTTTTAACCAAACATTAACAAAAAATAACAAATTTTATTTAAACATAACATAAAAAAGTTCTTTGATAAAAAAACAGTAAGCGAATAGTTTACTGATTTTTAAGCAGTAAATCAGTAAATCAGTTAATCAAACCATTCCCATCCCTGCAATCCCCTACCCACCCATTCGCCTATGACTATTAATCTTTTGATTCAAATCATATTTGATAACATTTTGGATAAACATAAACATAAAAATAAGTTCTTTAATTAAAATATCATATATGCTTACGCAAAAAGTTTTAGCATCAATAAAGCTAACATCATCATAACCTGAATAAGAATATAATTGTACAAAATGCACCTAAATACCTCGGGATGATAACCACTAACTCCTAAAATTCCTTACTTTATCAAAGATAAAGTAGCTAACAGGTCATTACAAAATCGATATCTTCCCACTTTTATCCGCATATCACATCAGTGTAAGGCGTATTATCTAACAAACTCGTTAAAAAAAGTGGACCAATCTATCAAGATGATCAGCATCTTGAACTATAATTGAGACACTATCTTCATTAAAGTGTCACTCGTTTTGAGTATAACATCTACTATGAATAAAACTAACATTAGCAAAATTCTCGGCAATCCTAACATTGCTCAACAAAAACTTACCCTAGGCTTACGTTTCTAACACATCATCGTCTGTTAACACAGTAATATCTTACAAAACTCATCTTTCTCTAACAAATCAGTGTTAATTTCACACTGTCATAGTAATATTTAACATAATGTACCTAACGTACGAATAAACAGTTTCCATTAACCAAGAGTATCTAAAGCAACATATCACCTCCTAAGAGAAAATCCAAGGGGATGCGCCCATTTTAAAATTTGTGAATCCGAGATGGGGATCACCCTAAGGGTTTTAATCGGGCATTTACCCCTCCGAAGAGGGCGTAAGGCCTCAGCCCTTAGCGCTGAGACCCAAAACCCGCTTTTTTCAGGACGTTAGTGGATTATTCATACGCGAGGTATGTTAGTTTGCCCTTTGGTCATTATATTCTATAATTCAGGTTTATATGTTAGCTTTATTGATGCTAAAACTTTGTTGTGTAAGCATATATTCGTAGCTCAGTATATAAAGAACTTATTTTTATGTTATGTTTTTCCAAAATGATACTCAAAGTATGATTTGAATCAATAGTTCAAATGGGTCATGAGCTGATGGTGGGTTAAGGGGATTGCAGGATGGATGGTTTGATTTACTGCATTTACTGATTTACTGCTTTAAAATCAGTAACTATTACGCTTTTATGATATTTATTCAAAGAACTTATTTGATATGTATGAAAATTAAATTTTTTACTTTTTCGTTATCTAGTAAAAACTTTGTTATGTTGCAATTATTCGTTGGGGATCATGATATTTGGTAAGATTTAGATGAATTTTTGTTAAATTTACGAGGTTGATGTTAAAACAATTTGTTAAGTTGGGTATTATATCGTTGTCGTATATGATTAGACAAAGGTTATGCTAAATTTTTTGTTAAATATTACGATGTTAATGTAAAAATTAACATTGATTGTTAGAGATATCTTTGAAAAAAGTGTGAATAGGGTAACGTTTTGTACGAAGTGTTAGGTACTTACTGTTTTAATGCTGGAAGTGTTTAAATGTTAGTATTTATTCGTACGGATATGTGTTAGGTTCTACTCGCTGTAATATATTCTTAGTTCAGGGTTATGTATGTTAGCTTTATTAATGTAAAGAACTTATTTTTGTGTCTATGTTTATCCCGAAATCGATACATCAACGTGACATGAATTCAAAGTCAATAGATCAAAAGGTCATGGAGGGAGGGGAGGGGAGGGGCTGATTTTACTGATTTACTGCTTTAAAATCAGTAAACCTTTACAATTTACTACTGTGATATTTTATTCAAAGAACTTGTTTTTATGTTATGTTTGGATAAACATTGTTGTGTGGCTTTACAGTATTCGTTGTCTGTATGATAAGTTAGAAATGTTATTATCGAGTTTTGTTAATATTAGTGTGTCAATGTAAAATATTAACGTTAAATGTTAGAGATATGCTGGAAAAACCAGTATATATGTACCTTTTGTATGCAATGCTTAGATTACTTCTACTGGTGTTAAGTGTGGACTTTTTTAACGTTAACAGTTTATTCGAACGTAAGTTGTTAGGTTTGTCGCTGTACACATTATTCTCTTAGTTCATATGATGCATGCTTAGCTTTATTATGTGAAAAAATTTGTTATTTAGCATATATTCGCTGGTAGTATATAAAGAACTCATTTTTGCGTTATGTTTACTCGAAATGATACTCGAAATACGATGTAAAATCACTATGTTAATGTAAAGATTAACATGATTAATAGTAGAATATGTTGAAAAGTAATGAATAGGTTACGTTATTACTCTATGTTAGCACTTCCATGTTGCTTAAGTATGGAACTTTGTTAATGTTCATTGTTTATTCGACGGTCGTTAGTGTGTTAGTTTTCGTCCATTGATCCTACAATACCTATTCTTAGTTCTCGGTAATGCTTATGTTTAGCGTATTAATTTGCAAAATACATGTTCACGTTAGCATTACATTCTTTAGTAGTATGTAAAGAACTATTTTTTGTACTATGTTTCTTATCCAAATGTTACTCTTATGTGATCGATCAATAGATCAATTAGATCATTAAGGTCATGATGGTGGGTAGGGAGGAGGGTATGGGAGGATGGTTTATTTACTGATTTACTGCTTAAAATCGGTAAACTATTACATTTACTATTGACATTTTATCCAAAGAACTTATTTTTGTTATGTTTGAATAAAACTTGTTAGTTTTATGTTATGTTTGCATAAAACTTTGTTATGTTTGCTATAATTCGTGGGATTATGATATTTAGGGTAAAGTTATGATAAAGTTTTGTTAAATCCTCACTATGCTTAACGTAAAAAACTGTTACGTTAGCATATATTCGTTCGGTCTTATGAATAATCGACACTAGCCACATGATACATTTTTTAACACATCACTTATCATGTTAAATTAACTTAATATTTTAGAGATATGCTTGAAAAAGTATGAATAGGTACGTTTTGCATGCCATGTTAGTTACTTACTGATGTTAATTGTGGAACTTTGTTAATTTAACAGTTTTTTTTTCTATTAGGTTTCATACCTTTTGTCATTGTAAAATCTGTTCTTCGCTCATCTTACTGTTACATTAGTTTTATTGATGTGGAAATTTATTATGTTAGAGATATATTCATCGAATTCAGTAATGATAATAAGCCCAGTCTTTGATAAATTTTGTTAAATATTTACCCTTGTTAAATCTAACAAATAACATTCGTTCATAGTTAGAGATATGCTCGAACAAAGTATGCAGGTTACGTCTTTCATGTATGCTAGGTTAGTACTCTAACTATTAGTTAGTGTAGACTTTTGTTAATTTTAAGCATATTCGTGTTAAGGCTATGTGTAGGTTGTTGTTGCTACACTATATTCTAGGAACCTGGATATGTTCCTGTTTGCTTTAATAATGTGAAACTTTTGTACTACATTTTACAATGATATTTTATTCATAGAAATTTCTTATGTTATGCTTTGATAAAAACTTTTTTGATTTAATGTTAGTTTTGGTCATATGGCGTTGTTAGAAAAAGAGTTATATTCATTGCGTTACATGTTTCGAAAAGTCGTGAGAGGAGTTTGAACAATTTCTCCACTTGTATCTGATAACTCTAATGAAAACAGGAAATACAAATACAGCGTAACAATTGCGCTAAGACCCGGTATGACAAACTCGACTTGTATTCTAATCTCTATTGATAACCAGGAAATACATTTACAAAAAAACTGAACCGAATTGCTCGTAAAGACATGGGTTGAAAATACAATGACGTATGGAAGATATCGGACTGTAATGCATGAAACATGAAAATACAAACAGGAGTGGAAAACCATTAGGGCCTATAAGCTTCTACATGGATGTATTTGACCCTATATGGTATCGTTCGATTCGTCACTATACTTGATTTACTCTTCTTCTGAGCTTGCTCATATACAAGAATCATTACCTTGTTAGGTCTGTTCTATAACACACGATTGCCGTCAGTAAGAATTTTTTCCGGGATTGCTGGTATGATGACGTCTCATTCTGTTCCTAGCACGTTAGAAATATCTTTACGAAGACCTTGTCTATACCCACACCGATGTTCGTGTCATTTATATTTTTTCGCAAAACGAATGGAGAGCGATATATTACTTGTATTCCATTCGGAGGTGCAAATAATAGACCTCTTATTTTCATTTCGCTGAAGAACATCAAGATTATCAATGCCACAGAGCTTGAGGAAAAGGCTGAGATGTATCATCTGATGATCGCTCCTACAAGTGAAACTATCTATCAAGGTGACAGTGGTAAGTATATAAGAAATAAGATTTTTCACCTCCTCACTAAGTTAAAAGTATTGATGTACGCAACTATTGGAAGCCCTCGATGCTTGTACCGATTCGTTCGTACGGTTATAGGTTCACTGGTTCAAATCATCCTGAAACATATTTACAGCTTGATTTAAAATGAAAAATAATAATGTTTCATCTTAAAGAGGTCGACATATCGATACTAATCATATAGCTCACGGTCTGTATTCGACCGATATTTACAAAAGAAACATGTTCGTTACACTATAATGCAATATTACAGGAATCGGTTAACAACTATCAGCAAGGATACGTTTACTTCTCGGCTGTGAACGATGAGAAGGGCATGCTACTGAAACCTATGCTTACGCAAAACTGGACAATGCAGCAGACCAGTATTTACACTTACATCCTTTCAAAAAGGAGTTGAATCTCTGGAGAATATATATAAACTTGCCCAATTTATACAGAATCCTTTGTCCCTTGATTATATGAATTAATATTTTAAAATAAAATGTATGTTTATTTATGTATTATTTATTGATTTTGATATTGAAATATTTAATGTTATAAAAATTGAAAAACTTGTTTTACTACCCCATACTACATTTATTGGTTAAGATCCTACGATGCGCACTTATTCTACGGATTTGTGTGTTAAGTATTCATTTGTTATAGGTTTAACTCTTCGATATACAACTGTTATGTTTACTTTCATCCAATATATGAAGGCAAAGATCGTTAATCAGTAGATTATATATCAGGATGGGTTGGTAGGGGAGTTTTTGGTTGACTTTTCTTAAATTTTTGTATTTAAAATAGTTTTTATGTTATAAACATAAAAAGAAAAAAAAATCTGTGAAAAAAAAAGTTTTAAAATAAATTAAAAATAAAGAAATAAAGTTTAATAAATAAAAGTTTTTTTGAAAACAAAAAGTTTTAAAATAATAAATTAAAAAAATAAAAGTTTTTTAAAACAAGTTTTAAAGAAAAAAATGAAAATAAATGGAAATTTTTTTAAATTTAAGTCAAATAAATTGGCATAGAAAAATGAAGTGAAAAAATAAATTAAATTTTATACAAAGTTAAAAAAAGAGTGAAAGGCACGTTTGTATGTTTTGTACTAGTTACTTACTGTTTTAAGTATGACCTTTGTATTAGTTGTTTTTGTATTTGAAGATAATGTTAGTTTATCTGCTATAGATATCTGAGTTCCGGTTGATTATTGTTAGCTTTATTATGTGAAGACTTTGTTACTTAGCATATATCGTTGGTCGTATATGTTTAGGTGAGGTAATGATAAATTTTGTTAAATGTACTTGGCTCGGTAATGTAAAAATACCAGCTTTTGAGAATGTTTGAGGAAGTATAAACAGGGTACGTTTGTGCATATAGTTATTTTGAGGTTTCTTTAAAATTTTTTTATCTTATTTATGGCTGATTGTTATTCGTGCTAACATCTTAAATTGTTCTTCCGGTATATTATTTTCTGAGTTCTGGTTAAAATTTTTTATCTTCATTGATGGGGTTGAAACTTTGCTTTATGTTAAGCATATATCTCATGTTGCATCAGCTATGAGGTTTATGTAAGTAATGGGAAATTTTTGTTAATGTTACGCCTGTTAATTAAAAATAACAGAGATATCGAGAATATGTTGAAAAAAAGATACGGCCTGGATTACGAGCGTTCGTGCACATATCATCAGTTCTTCACGTATCATCCGAATAATCTTGTGACGTGAATACGTAGTTTTTTGATGCATTTAGTTACTTACTTTGTAATATGAACTCTGTCAATGTAGGCTGGTTATTCGCTCTTAAATATGTAGTTCTAGTCATTGTATATTAATTGATTCCTGCTTGTATGTTAGCTTTATGATTGAAGACTTTTGTACTTAGAATTATATTCCGTTGTTAGATGATGTTTAGTGTATTGATAATTTTTTAAAATGTACCTTCTGTTAAATGAAAATATACAGTATGTGGAAAAATAAATAAGTGTGATAGGTATGTTTGTGCAATGTTAGTTATTTTACTGTTTAGTATGAACTTTTATGTTAGCTATTTATCTGGTTAAGATAGTCTTAGCCTTGTTGTTGATTATATATATTTGTTCAGATTAATATTTACTACCAAATATAAGCTTTTTTTTATGTTAATTGACTCAACTCTTATTAACTCTTACTACATTATTTGTCGATTATTATTGACGTCTTAATTTTATTTCAAGTAGAAGCTATGTTAGATATTTTTGAAAAACATTAAAAATTTTCAGAGAATTTAGTATTGTTATGAGCCCATTTTCATAACTCAAATCTCATGGATTATGGAAATCATCTGTGGAAATTACCTATAATATTATAATAATTAATATAATAATTATTATGATTGCAATGGTAATCAATATAATTACAGTTTGATTTTACTTTATGTATGTGGAAGAGAATGTGTTTTGTATGTGGAAAAGAATACTATCTTGTATTTAGTAGCGTGTGAAAATATTTAATATTAGTCAATTTTAACTTACAAAATACCTTACGGATTTAAATAGGTGCTTGGAATGTATCTGAACTAATTAGTAAATTCTCGTCAACTAATTCACAAAAGGGACTATCAACAAAATAACGAATAAGCTTAATTAAAATTGATCTAAACTCATAGGCCAAGCAAAGGGGCTTTAGCTTTTTGAAAAGTTGAAATTTATACCTCACCTAATCGTATATAGGAATCTATACTGGTTCTGAACCTTGGTGAGTTACATTTATTTTGTGCATCCTCTTTGATTAAGGTTTTTCTGATGAATATTTTTAGTACTTTGAAAAAATTTAACCAATACCTAGCTAGGTAAAACACTCATGGGTTTTAAAAACTAACCTAACCTAACCTAATCTAACCTAACCTAACATTAATATATATTTCGAAAATTTTTCAACATTTTGCTTTTTCAACCTTTTCAACCCACTACCAAGCATTTATCCAATACCTAGCTGGGTAAAACACTCATGGGTTATTAAAAGTACCTAACCTAACCTAACTAACCTAAAAACCTAACCTAACCTAATACCTAACCTACCTAACCAACCTAACCTAACTTTAACCTAACCTTAATTTTCATTATTAAACCAGTTTGTGATCAGGATACTTAGGAGGTTCTGGTTTTTACCCTAGCCTTGTGAGGTGGTTGACCATATCCTCACTAGTTACAGGTACAGTATTCTACACAATTTGCCTGATATATATATATATATAATATATATATATATATATATATATATATATATATAATATATATATATAATATATTATATATATATATATATATATATATAAATATACTATATTATATGGAATTTATCAGAATTTTTTTTTCACTCAGACGAAAGGTTTCAATTAAGCCATATAGTATATATATATAGTATTATATAAGTTTTTGGTTCCAGGAATTGTAGATACTTAAAAACTTCCTTTTTCAAATTGTTAACAATAAAACAGTTTATAAGGCTAATAACTAAGGTGGTTAAATACCATGAAATGTCTTCTAGAACTATTACAATATAGGTGATTATATATTGATAAGATTTATTAAATCTAATAGCAAAACATATTTGACAGATAAATAATCCCAAATACGCAAAGAGTATGAACATTCCGAACTTGAAGTATTTTCTATTCACTCTCTTAAGAGTAAAACGAAGTCCAAAGTTGTTCCTATAAATGAAACGGGTTGCCCATTTACTCTTTGCAACCTGCCAAAAGTGTATAATTATTATGAAAATTAACCGAGTTGAAAATAAAAGTTTATCAAAATCTAAATCAAATCTTCTGTATTGTGAGATGAGGTTGTAAATGCATTTTAACATATATATAATATATATATATTAGTATAGGTATAGATAGATATATATATTATATATATATTAAGTATAATCAGTATATATATATATATATTATATATATATATATACTATATATATATAGCGCGTATATATATGATATTTAATTTTAAACCAAATTATATTATACTAACACTTTCTTAAAGATAATAGCAAGCTATGAATAATTTAGTGATATGTAGGATTATAGTTATAAAATTTTAATTATAATAGATTTAAGAAACAACTATTAAACACGGTTTTTAAAGTTGATTTCTCATTCAGTGACATGAAATTTTAAACATGTTCTTGTAAAAATTTTAAAACAAAGAACATCATGGTACGTACATTCCATAATTTATTTAAAACTTTATATTGCAGGGCTATCGTGCAGGGATATCGTCGGGGTTTACCAAATTGTTGACTAATCAAAACTTGCTTATCTGAGAACATAGATGGACCAGATTGTTTGCACGAAGTCAAAAAGGGTGTCTATTGAAGAAGATCGATATGACCTTGTGCTAAAAGTAAGTCGCAGTTTTGATCTTAGCAACAGTATGAACTCAAGGTTTCTCGACTTCTTGGCGTCTCTTCAAACTTTTTATGAAGGATGCTACTTGATAAGATTTGTATCTTTATGATTTACGCAAAGGTCAGAATCTTAAACGGGATTTGTCAGTATATCTAATTTTCAAGAATCATTTTGTTCATCGTTAAGGGTACCCTTTCTCGTGATGTAATTAAAGTACTAAGAATGATTACGTTTTTCTCTTTCTACTCCTAACAATCTCGATCTTCTACATGAAACTTTCAAGAAGGATATTAATTTTTTTTTACTAAATTATGTGGTATATGATAATTCCCTTATTGGGCCACATATTTTCAATGCCAATTTTATTATGAAAATGTAGAGTAACGTGAAGTAATTCTCTAGGGACACTGGACCCTGATATCACGAAAAAGGGATCACCCCTTAAATTTTGAATAGGAAAAAGCACAAATCTCGGTTCTTCTCTGGGAAATGCCTTTACCTAGTTATGACCCTGGATTGGTACGCAATTTTAAGGAAATTTAACGACCATATCCTTTACTTTAAAAAAGACAGTTCCTTTAACAACTAAGTATCTAGAAAAGGAAGGACCACCATCACATTATCACCTCAATTATGGTTTCAAGTCACAGGTCGTCATCTTAAAAAAAAAAATCTTTTAATTTTAACAGTTGTTTCATATGACAACAGTTTAAAACAAATTATTTATAATACGATTAATATTCAAGTTCATAAACTTATTCGATACTTTTCTCTAATTTGATGTATACAAACACACAATAAAGCTTACTTACATTATTAAATTTTAAATTACTTATGGTAAATTTACTCTAAAATCTTAGCTTATTGAATTTTGGGTGGAATATCCTGTAGTAGACCCTTAATTAATTTTTTTTTCTTTCGGAGCAAGTTCTAGATTATAATGAATATATATATATATATATATATACTGTATATATATATATATGGTTTTTAGGGCTTACCGTAGGTATTTTTGTTTGGTATAATATAATATGATTATAGTATCTAAGTTATATATATATATATATAAGTATTTAATATTTATAGTTTATATATAGTGATATATAAGTAGGATATTAATAAAAAAAAGTATATCATATATAATATATATAGTAATATATTATTATAGTAGTTATATCATGTGAGGGGTATTATTACACTATACATATTATTATTATATATATATAGAGGTAGTGGAGTATATTGGTATATATATAGTATATTGTTTCTGATAGTATATAGTATATATATATAGTAGTATATAGGGCACGATCGACGGGTAGCCAGATTTTTAGGTATATATATAGTAATAGTATCATATATACTATATAGTAGTATAGTAGTAGTAACTATATATGTATATATAGGGTATATAATATATAATATCATATTATATATACTCATATCTTCTTAGGGTTGGGAAAAAACCATGGTTTTTAAAAAACAGACAAAAACCATTGTTTTTTTAATAAACCAAGATAAACGCAATGGGTTTTTTTGTGTGTGTGTTAGTTTTTCTGCTGATTCGTTGATGGCTTTTAATGTGTTTTATTGGTTTTAATAAGTTTTAAAGCAAAAATCAACTACTTATGGACAACTGTTGTATCACGGTGGATTATGGCGAGCTAAGCAGCATAATTTAGAATGCCTCTGTTGATCAAATTGTTTTTAGAATTTCTTAAATTCAAATTTTCTTGATAACTGTAAACTGGTATAAAATTATGTGGGTTATTGGTTTATTTGAGTTTTACATGAAGACGTCGATAATTTATTATATGAGAGATGAATGAGATGTAGTTATTATTTAATATAGGACTATGTTCTAAATCTGAAAAAAGAGGTTTATATTTGTTAATATTTTAGACCAAAAAAAAAAAAAAAAAAAAAAAACGCATAAGAAAAGTTTATTCAAATTCAGAATTTCGTGAAACGCATATAAATTCTTATTTACCTTTGATATTTTTTTAACAGCAAGTTGTAACTAGATATATATATAGTTATGATATAATATAGTATTATATATTATTATATATATATATACTCTCAGGGGTGAGTATATTATATTATATATATGAGTAGGTATAGTATATGAGGGCATATATAGTATATTATAGTAATATATTATATATATATATATATTATATATAATATATAATATATATAGTATATATATATAGTATAATATATATATTATAATATAACTAATAATATATTTATATATAGCATGATATTTATAAGGTAGGGTAGTGAGTAGGGTGATACGGGTGCTCGTACGGTAGTATAATATATAGGTATATATTTGCAACAGGAAATATAAAAAATATTTTGATTAGTCTATGATATATTTTAAAGATAAATACGTAAACTTTTTACCAGCTGTGAAGTTGCTGAAAATATGCCTATGTATTTTATATAGGTGACCTCTGCATCGCTAATTTTCCTTTGAGAGTGCTGTACCAAGAGAAGGAGTCACTGCTGACAACAGAGACGTCATCAAATAGGTAACTTTTAAGAAATGGAGAATTTGCTCTTAATTTTATTCCATATATTCCACTGCTTTTGGATTACTCATCCTCTGGAAGTACTGTGGGCTCGGATATCTTGGGTTAAAAATATATGCCAATTAAGTGAGCTTCTGTTAGCTTGTGGTTTGATGATACTACCTCGTTGGGGTGGCGGCGTTGGTGTACTTTTGGTGCTGATACTTATCTTGTCTGTTGAGTGGTGGATTAAGCTGTGTAGCTCCATATTCGCCAATGGCGTACCTTTTCATCCAAATATAGGAGAGCGATCGGATCACTTAGTTTACAGTCATTTCCTTCTAGGTTGGTTGATGCTGTGGCCACAGCACCTTTCTCTATTTCTAAATGATGTTTATTATGAATCTTTTGAGAAGTGTGGCATGCCGATGGGTAGGAAAAATGAAATCCTCAAGAGCTCGCAACAAGAATCATGTTTATAGCAACAAAGGGTCTTTTACCAAAGTATATATATAGTATATATATATATATATATATATATATATTTATATTATATATATAATATAATGTATGATGTAGAGTATAATTATATATATTATATATATATATATATGATCATATCTTACCAGAGTAGTGAGTGTGGGTATCTATCTGTTATTCTATATAGCTCCTCTAATCACATAATATAAAAATCGAGCAGAAAGATTTTTTATTGCCGTTTCAGTTACTGCTTCATTGAAAAGTTGAGAAAAGACCATCATCACATGCATCATAGATACTATAAAAAAATACATCGTTATATATTTCGTTCAAGTTTTTTTTTTTATCGGTTTTTAAACCATTATTTTTTATGTGGTTTAAACCAAGGTTTAAACCAAGTGGTTAAACCAAATGGTTTTAACCATCCCACCCTATATATATATATATTATTATATATATAGTATATATATACTATAGAGTATATAGTTGCTGGGAGGGATGTAAGGAGTGAATAGTGAGGTAGTAGATCATGTTTCTGTAATAGGACATTTTAATATATCCACATATCGAATTAGAGGATCAAAGGTTGACTGTGTATAGGACATAGTTTAATAGTATTATATTATATAGGGTATATATATAGCTATATAGTATTATATATATTATATATATATAATATAGTATATATATTATATATATTATAGTATATAATAAATATATGAGTATATATATAGATAATATAATATATATATATTATATATTATATATATAATATATAATATATTATATGATATATATATAAGGTATATAGATTTACTATCATAGCTATTATATAGTTTATTTATATATTAGTGTGATTTCAGTGGCTGTTCGCGAATCGCCTATTTCATTTATTCAAATTTGAGTCGAGTGTGTGTGTCCTTTTAAGATAAATTTTCACAATTTATCACTTCTTATCCTAATATAATGGAATGGAGCTATAAACAAACAAAAGCTACTTGTTTTATGAATTGTGAGATACGGAGCTTCGGGAGTGGAGCCGGAGCATACGTTTTTCATAGGCGCTCCGCTCGCGGGGCGCTTCCCTTGCGCCCGCTGAGCTCGGCATTTAAAGTAGCTTCGGAGCTGAATGGAGCGAGTGCTGGGACATCCGGAGCGCTCCGGAGCTGGAAGACGGAGTCTTGGGCTTCTGAGTGCCGGCAAGCCACGCTCCCCAACTTCAAACCACCAACTCACAGTATATTTATATATAGTGTTATATATATATATATATATATAAGTTATATAAATATATTATAGATAGTATATATAGTAGTAGGTTGGTACCTGGTTATATTTAGGTGAAGTATATATTCCCCTACCATACTATGATAGTATATATATAGTATAGTATAATAGTATATATCTCATATATATATATATATATATATATAGTGATTATACGTTATGAAGATTGCGGAACAAAAGTTGTTTTGCAACCTTGGCATTTTAAATTATTTGTATGTTTCTATAAGATTGTTTGAATTTTAATATGTCGTATTACAATATGACGCTGCTTGACAATTTTTGCCTTATATATAATATAGTAATATAATGATAGCTATAAGTATATAGGAGTTACTCTAGATAATGTTAAGTAGATAAATTAAGGCTAAACCTAGTAGGTTATCTAGAAAAAAGTTAGTAGGTACAGTTAATCTATAGACTAAGGTTAGAGATCTAGTCACGTAACCTAATGGGGCATTGCGAGCAGAGGTGTGCTTGTAGGTGCGAACCTAATTTAGGTTATATTTCTTACCTTAGGAATTCGGACGTGGGATCATGACCCTCTCAATCTGCCTCGCAACTCAGTCGCTCTATCATGTTGCTTATGTTCGGAGGACATGAAGTAGGTATACTGAGTAGGCTTTATATATCCATATATTAATAGGTTATATATATATAATATTATATATAGATATATTGAGAGGTATATGTATATATATTATATATATATTATTATATCCCTTTGTCGTGCTATACTAGACTGAGTATATTCTAGTATATAGTATATGTAGTATATATAGATATATATAGTAGGGTGAGTAAGAGTGAGGTGAGGTGTGACGACTATGGGTAGGTGATCAGTTAGTCGTTCGGGTCTATAGTATATATATAGTATGGAGTGCACGTTTTTTTTTTTTTAAAATTCCAAGCATAACTTTTGCACTTGACTACGAGCATTCTGTATCATCTGGGCGTGAGCGGCAGTGCTTCTTACTGTGAGTTGCGGCGTGGTCTTGTGCGTTACTCTCGATACTGTGGCATGAGTATAACAGCAGCCAAACACCTCGTTCGCTGGAGCTATGAAGCAAGCAACTATTGTCCAGTGGCAAGAGACTTTTGTGTGGACTTTTTTCATGAACTAGGGTAATGCGCTATCTGACGGGATTAACTTAAAGATGTGTATGAGGGGGATGTAGAGGAGGTGAGCAGGACATATTAAGAGAGGAGAGAGAGATAAAAATATTGGACATTAAAGAGAAAAAGAGAGAGACATAAAGAGGAGAAAAAATCATTTCTACTTGAATGTCTTATCTAGGGACAATAGTCTGAGGGTGGGAAGAGTGAGAGGGTAGGCGGATGTGCGCTGGTGCGCTGGATGCGCGAGGAGCGAATCAAGAACTGCGTGCTTATTGTGGTTGGTTTTTGTTTCCGTTATAAAAATTGTGATGAATATCGCGCTACCCGACTGACAGATTTCAGGCAGGGTGTCGGAGTGCGATGAGGATGCTGAAAATTACGGTGGATACTCCGATGTCACCCCTGAATATATATAATAACTATAGTATATATAGTATATAATATATATATATACGGTGAGTCAAAAGTTGCACACAGATGTATATAAGTAGTATAGGTATATATATAATTATAGATATATATATATAGAGTATATAAGTATATATTAATATATAGAGTGAGAGTGAGTTATCGCTTATTATAGGGACTCAGTATCACTGAGGTCTCTTAATCGGAGTGAGGAGGAGCTCTGTCACCGGTATGAGTGGAGTAGTGAGTGAATCTGTGACATGGTATATATATATGTATAGGAGGTATAATATAAATATATATATGGTTATTTTAGGTAGTATATTATATATTATATATATATATAATTATATATATAATATAGGCTGCACGCCCTTGCGGGCTGTGATGTGCGAGTGACAGGGTGGTTGTCGAAGTAAGCGAGAGTGACAGGGAGTGATCAAGTGCGAGTAGTACACGAGGAACGTGCGTAGAGAGTTGTGAGTTGCCAAGTCAGCACGGAGTCAGAGGTCAACTGTTGGAGAAGGCCTTGATCCAATTCTACGAGGTTTGCGGGTACGGAGGAATCACCTGTACTACCATTACTGGTGTATCGAAAAGTGTTGCACTCTCATGTGACCTACTCTAACGGGGTAGTGAGGTGTAGTCGTGTAGCCGTGAGTGAGTGATATTGAGCGTATATATATATAGTAGCCCGTAACACGGCCGCCCCGGTTTATAGTATATATATAGACTGTTTATTATTTCACCCACGTTATATATGGTATATGAGCCTATCACCGGTAAGCTAATGTAATAATATTATATAGTGATTCTCATACTGATATTTCTCTACATCAGTGACGCGAACTGAGCATGTAAGGCTCACTATCCTGAAGTATAGTATATATATATATATATATATATGATAGTTATGAATGTAACTTTTTTATATTAAGTGAGTGTACTACCTGCATACTACGTATATAGGGTATATATATATAGGCGACCGCCTACTACTGGTAGGTATATATAATAATACCACCTTCTATACTCCCAGGACTGTAGTCGTAACCACATGCACGAGTAACAGGAAAAGAGTAGAAGAATATGGAAGCAGAGGTGAGAAGAGAAGAGCATTCCTTTCCGCCCCTTTATGACTTAGTGAGAAACGTCGGTTGCGAGTCGGAAAGACTCCCCCTAGAGCTCCACTGAAGGCCGGGCGGACGGTGTTCTGCTCTACTATGTATACTCGTCACTTTGGGTGTCTGCCTTGCCCACGTCTCATTACAGAAAAGCGGAAGCCATAGCCCCGGCGTGCGATGAAAAGCCGTCGCGGTCCATTACTCACGCGTTATAGGTTTCGGGCAGCCTTGTCTTCTCGCCTGCTGCAACTCTCATTTCTTCCGCTCGCAGGCATATCCTTTTACTGACCCATAGTTCGCAGCGTGTGTTCTTTATTGCTTCCCAGCGAGGTCCGAGTTCCCAGCGCGACTCACCAACTATATCAGTGTCCGTTGTTAAGCCAACCGACTATCATCCATGCCTGTGTCCACATGAATTAAACTATCTCAGACGTACTTTGCATTTATCTCTCATTTACGCCCTGTATTGCAAAGAACATAGCAACTCTCTAATAACGTTTATTCCTTATTCTAGCTAGTAGAATTCTTCCACACCTAACAGCTTGCCTTTAAGATGTTCATCCTGAGCACATTGTACTGTTAAATCTTGTACCTTCTTATTTCTCTAGACCTAACGTAGTACCACTGCTAATGCATTAGCGACAAGGTAACAACAGTGCCGCTATGTAAGTACCTTAGCGCACTCAAGACGTAGTCCTTTAACGGCTGCTCGTTGGGAATCCCCAATCAGCGCACGCTTCCTGCCATTCACAAGGCGTTGCTACTACAGCTCTGCATCATCCGTTCCCTTTCATCAAACATATATCCTAAAAATTTAAACTTCAGGACACTTGTTCCAGCTTATCACATCTGCTGATAGACTTCATCAACCGAGGAGCTGCTGCACACTCACGAACCATAACCTTACTCTTATCTACGTTGACTTTCATATCGCACTGTTACTCAACGGCGGGAACGAGAATCGGTCGTGCGAGCAATCGGGCGTCCAAGAACTCTCTTCAGATTCGCCACACAAAACCAAATCATACTCATGTAGAGTAAGTACAACCTAGAACTCTCTCCATCTGCCATCACTTCCTAACACCATCTCCTGCACCGCCGACCTTCTTTCTTTATAACTCCATTCCACATACATTTTGAAGATAACGCAAGGAGACATCAAACATCCGCTGGCCTCACTCGGTATTAATATTAAGTCATCCACTTTCCGACCTATTTAGTTCTTCAACACGCTCACTATCGTATAGGGACATATTTTTTGATTCATCCAGGAGCTTACCTGGCCGAACACTATATATCGACTAGCCATGTTCTGTCGATAGAGCTTCGCTATTATTCTATCATACGCTGTTGGAAAGTTACTCTAACAACTCTAAATAGGCAATTGTTTCTTCTCGGCTGGGCCGTGCATTTGTCGCCGAATCGAGTTTGTTGTTCAAGTGTAAAGAGTTGATCCACAGACATCCTCTTCCACTTCTAAGGGCACCTTGTTCTTCCACCAATCAGTCCTTCAATCAGTCGACGCACTCTTTCGACGCAAAAAGCAAGCATAGTATCTTCCAGTAGCAAAGACACTCAGGTAAAACTAATTTCCTTATCATACCGTACAGTTACGGTAACTCCTTACCCTTATATGAAGGGTACGTATAATTGGCTCTCGTCAATCCCTGCGGGAACTATAAGTCCGCTAGGATTAAACGCTTTGCTACACAACTGTAAAAATCCGAATGCAATCAGCAGGCATCCTCGCCTATGGTAATCATTGATATATATATATGAATATATGATATATTATGTATATATATATATATATATATATATATATAGTATATATATGGTATATATATACTACTACAGTATAGTATCCACCCACAACCGACACCCCATGTTCTGGCGGGGTATATAGTAGTATACTTATATATATTTATATATATATATAGTATTTATATTAATATAGTAGTAATATATATATATATATATATTATAATTATGTATATTAATTTAAATATATATATATATTATATATGAGATATATATATATAGTATATAGTATAATAGGTAGCGTAGCGTAGAGTGTTTTCACATGGGTAGGAATATCATATATATAAGTATATATATAGATATTATGCTCATACGGCTGGAGGTAGGGGTGAGTAATTTATATATGTCGGTGAAGTGAGAGTGAGGTAAGTGATTATCTTAGAGTAGAGGCGTACGTAGGTATCAGTATATATATATGATTATATAGAATATGATATAGAATATATATATATATATATAGGTATACGTATTATATATATAGTTATATTGATAGTATAGTAGATGATATAGAAGGTATATATATATAGTATATAATATAGTAATATGATATATTGATCTTATATATACTCTATATTAGTAGGTTGGATATGAATACTATCATACTACTCTATCATACTATATATATAGTCTAGTATATACGATATATATATATACCTCTTCACCCCGGTAGTACTACCTGTATGAGGTGACGCGGGTCGTTCCTAGAACGTGAGTGTGATGCTTTGGTTCTGAGCGGCTCACTTACTGATGCCTCTCACCACGTTATCCGCAGTATGTATGCTACTCACCGCTACCTCACTCACTACCTACGATCTCACGTAGTATACTATATAGTATTAGCGTATTAAGTATGCGAGTGTCGTGCTGTCCCCGCCAACATCCAACACTTACTCTCAAGCCAATGATTGTGCTTTTCAATGTTTAAGAGAAATAGATATGGTGTTAAGACTAAACTTTTTATAAACGTTATGAATGTAAGATTTCTAGAGATGAGTGTATTGGAGGAGGTGTGTCTTTATTCAAGTGCGTCCATAAGCAGTGATTTAAAGTACCTAAACCATTAGTATAGGGCGTTGAACCCACTCGGCAGTGAGGGAGTGGAGGAGGTACTTACCTTTTTTCAACTATTGGGAGATATAATGAGGCTTCACAGGGTATGAGGAGAAGTATAAGTATGAGTATATATAGTATATAAGTATAGTCTACCCTCAGTATATATATAGTATATATATATAGTAGTATATAGTGAGTACGGTATAGTAGTATGCCTACTATACTATCTTAGGGTGAGTGTAGCTCTCATATCTTACCTCACTATACTCTGAGTGAGGTGAGGAGTATACTAGTATATATAGATGAAGATTAATGTAACACATTGCAATCAGAGGAGCGTGTCCGAAAGAAAAGGTTTAACAAAAGAGAGCGTGAGGTAGGTGGCAACGATCGGTGAGATGAGCGAGCAGTCGAGCTACGACGACGAGAGGGCGGCTCCCTCCTTTAGTATCGATTGGAAGTGATACGATATATTGTTATTTCAGCTTCGGCCTATGTGTCCTAGGAAGAGTTAATGCAGGTGGATGGAGGCAAAGCATAAATAGCTCATTTTGGTTTTTTCGATATTTACTTTAGAGGTGGTTGAGAAGTGAGGAGAGTGGTCGTGTAGTGGTCGTTTCTGATTGGAGAGTTGGATCATTTGTGATCACTGGCGTTGGATATCTGCTGTTCTCTTCCTCTAGAGTTATCTCTAATTGTTCTTGAAGAGAGGATGAGTGATAGGGTTCTAATTTCTACCACCGCCTACTCCTCTCAACCGGACGCGACTCGAGGAGGAGCTATTATATATATATATATAAGGGTCTACTGAGTGAGCTCGAGGCCGCTTATATATACCTTGATTGTTAGTAGTGTGAGTGCTTGGACTAGGTAGCCTATGGCTATACCTATAATTATCTGAGGGTGAGGGTGAGAGCCTAGGGAGGGGCGGGCTGTCAGGGTGAGTCACTACCCCTGGTAGATCTCACTTTCAATGGCTGGGGTGATTGTCCCGTGATTAGCATCGGGGAGTTGAGCTGAGGTGGGTTTATTAGTAGTGCGCTGTCGGGTTGCAGGCGGCCTAAGGGCCTAGTATATATATATATATATATTAGTAGTATTTATAGGTATAGTACTTAACCTACCCCTAGCTGCGTGAGTGAGTAGTGAGTGAGTGTGAGTAGGTATGCGGTTATATAGGTAGTGAGGCTATAGTGAGAGTGCATATTTATATGATTTTGAATCACGACAGTACTTTATATCCTAAAGTGAAAGTTTATTTAGAATACATACGATATACAGGGTAAAAATGAAATAATGATATGCAATACGTAGGAAAAGGATAAAAAATATAAAAGTTGGCAGTATAAAAGATGCAAGAAGTACTTGGCAAGGCACTTTAGAGACAAATTTTCAAGTACAAAAGAAGTGGCAAGTTACAAAGTGCAAGCTAACATGTGTTTTAATGGAGGGTGGAGCGTGGCGAGAGGTTACATATTAATGTATATTATTTTCTCCGCCGGTCGGGCTTGGGGGGGCTCTCCCAAATAAGTGGATGTACTTAAGTACTTAATTCTTCCATATCTGCAGTATATATGATAAGTATATATATATCATATCTATATATAATATGAATACTATATATATATATATATATATATATTATAATATAGGGGTGATGGAGAGTGAGTGAGGGGTATCACGTAGGCGCTACTCACGTTATATTATTATAGTTACCACTGGCAGATATATAGTATAGGGTGAGTGAGGGGCTACTACCCACGTGAGGTGAGTGATGACCGTGAGTAGTAGTATAGTAGGTATAGTATGTATAATTATATATATTTTACGGTAGTAGGTATGATCGTGAGGGTGAGTGAGAGTGAGATTACCTACCCTATACGGTGAGTGAGCGCGACGTATATAGTAGGTATATATATATATATAATATATGGACATTTATAGGCTCTTCTCACTCACTATCATCACCTCACTAGTATTTACTATTTTCCTGACTCCCTACTCTCACTCCGTAGGATATAAGTATATATATTATATAATATATATTAGTATTATTTGTGTATAATGAAATAGTATATATTGTATAATAGTATTATGACGCGTAGTATATATATATATAGTAGGTATAAGTAGCATATCTAACCACACGCTCACGTCCTTCATACTGTAGGTACCAGTAATTATATATAGCACGTGAGTGAGTCTGAAGTGAGACCCATAACCGTGAGTAGTGACCCTACGTGAGCGTGAGAGGTCGTATATTATATATAGTATACGTATAGTCAGTATAAGTATAGTAATATTATAGCATATGATTATATAGTATATATATTATTATATAGTAGATATAGGGTAGGGTAGGGGGGTGAGCGACTCACTTATTTGACCTTCGTCCGTATATTAATATAATATATACTTTGTATATATAGGATACAGTAATTTGTTTGTGTATGGGGAGTGTGTGTTTGTGTTTCGCGTGTGTTTTCTTAGTGTCCTTTGGAAATGGAGAAGGAATGTTTATGTGAATATGGCTATCCCTATATAGCATAGAGTGCAGATATATTATATATATAGTTATATATATATATATTACTATATAGTATTCATATCACTCCTCGTGTGCTGTTGCGTCAAACTGAGCTCACGCGTCGCTCAAACGATGCACCGGAACTAGCATGAGCAAAGCATTTCTAGGGTATAGAATATGTATAGGCGACGCAAGACACCGCAGCTACCGATATATATATATATATAGGTGGTGCACCGTGGCCGCTAACCCCACACCGTAGTGAGTGTCGTCTTCCGTATATATATAGCCCTGGGTCTGCGGTGTGAGAGCTAGTACCAGCCTGATAGTAGGTAATAGTGATATATATATATATAATATATATAACTATATATATATAGTTGTAGCTCGTGCTGATAGTATCAGATATATATATAATATATATAGCCTGGGGGAGGGTTACTACGAGTGAGTAGTGAGCTATCAGTTAGGTGATGTATATATATATATAGTTGCTATACGGATAGTGAGCTATAGGTGTAGCTCACTTACAGGGTATATAAGTAGTATAATATATAGTCACTCACTCACAACTAGTTCTAGAATCTAACTGTTGTAGAGAGCGCGCGAGAACGTGATAGATGAGAGAGGAGTGCGTTGACATGATTTATATCCTAGAAGGTTTATAAATTCTTATATGCGAACATTGTCTACAGTTTCAGTGTCAACTGACCTATGGAAAATTGAAGTGCGAAAGTCTATGTATATAAACTGTGAAGTAATAATGGCAGATTTATATATATATCTACTGGTGAGTAGTGAGTGACTGAGATGAGTCATATGCCGTTTTACCGTTATTATTTACGTATATTATGATAGCTATATATGTACCTTATCTCATTGGGTAGGAGTAGTATATATATATGTATATTATATAGTACCGTATACTATTAGTATTAGGGGTACTAGTGAGTGAGAGAGTAGAGGAGAGAGCTTGCGGTGAGGGTTCGTAGCATCACCTCCTACTATACTACGTTATATAGTATATATAATGAGTATACGGGCTCACTCATCCGTGATGAGTGAGTGTGAGTGAGGTAGCCAGTGGAGGCTGATAAGTCAATATAGTATATATTATATATAATATATTATATAATTTATACCTATATAATATATAATATATATATATAATATATATATATATAATATATTATATATATATATATATATAGGTTGTATATATATATATTATTCGGTAGTGTAGTATATATATTTATATAGGTTCCTACTGCACGTGAGTGAGTGGTATATATAATATAATATAGTTATAAATCTTATGAGAGGCCTACACCTACCATTGAGTGAGAGCCTATGTTTGTGCTACATGATGTCACCACTTACGGCAGTAAATCCCTTTTAAGGATTTGACAGCTTAACAAAACAAATAATAAAAGAGAGTGATATTACAGTCTGAAAAGCGATCTTCAATAGTCTTTCATTTCCATTTATTCTTCTTTTTAGAAACTTTTTCTTCCTCATCCATGATTATAGAAGAATCCTCATTACCAAACTGAATAGTAAAAGTTTCTTCTACCTCTTCATCTTCTGCTTGATTCTTCTTTTTCTTCTTCTTAGCAGACTTCATTAATGAACTTTCATTTCATGAAATCTCAGGAGTAGCGTTAATATTTTGTGTTTCCACCATCTTCTTGACTATGTTTAGTTCATTTTTCATTTTCGGTTACCATTTCAGCATCCTGGGCTGCTTCTTCGGTGATTAAAAAGTCTTCAACAAATTTTAACCTCGTTTGTCCTTACCAATAACAATGGAGGAAATGTTGAAAACATTAACTTATGATTGTACATTGCAATTCCATTACTTTGCTTTTTCCTCTTCATCTCATTCAAAATTTTTCGGACAACTTCAACATTTTCAACTCCTGCACCGGACATAAAACATCAGCGCAAGAAGATCGACCTATTAAAATTTCTTGTTTATATATATATATATATATATATATATATTATATATATATACTATACTACACACTATACTATTATATATATATTAGTATCATATATAGATATATGGGAGTGGATTAGTTAGTGGGAAGATGAGGGAGGGTACATATCATCATACTTATTATGAGTGGGCCGTAGATATACCACTTGGGAATATATAGTATATTATATTAATAGGACCTTATAGTGAGTGAAGGCGCGGGCGCGGAGGCGTAAGTGTAGTGTGAGTATATTTCGTCAGTTAGCTATATATAGTAGAGATACGTGATACCAATATAGTATTGATATTGAGCAGTATATATATTAGCGCAGTGTGAGTGAGTGAGTGTATTGGCTTTCTTTACGATTTCTGTCTCTGATAATGCAATAAAGAACGTGAACTTATTCTGTTTTTAGTACATAAATAATGGAGAGGATGAAAGTAAACACGCTGGCTCGGAGATTTTTAACGTATAGATAGACAATAAAGAATGAGAATACTAAAACCTATTCTAGAAAGTTCAAAAAAGTCTTCGCTGTTACAACATCTCCAAATTAGTAGAGATTCGCGTTCGAAGCCGTTTATCGAATGATGAGAACGCCGTTACGAGTACATGTCGTGGAAAACGAGAATCGGAAGAAAAGCACAATTTCAAGAGGAGAATCCACTGCGGAAGCAAGAATCAGTTTCAATAGCTTTTAAATAACAAATGTCATTAAAACATTTCAATTCTTTTCTAATATCGGGAGGGTAGCTGGGGAGAGAGAGCTTTGAAGTGCGGACAGCGAGTGTGTGCAAGATGGTCGGCAGATGTCAGAAATTTGGTAGAAGTGGGTGTAAAGACAGGTAGAGATGTGATTTACTCATACAAATTTTATCGTAAGAGTGAGGATGCGCAGTGTTATCCTGTGTGAGTGTGTAGAGTAGTAGATGGTGCAGGGTTGTGAGTAGTAGAGGACCGAGTAGGAAGGTGTGTCGGTGCAAATATGCAGCATGAATAAATCACTGTAGTAAAATACGATATCAAGATTGTTGGGGAATCTGCACAGTTGGCATGTTGTGAGCGAGCGTGTGTCGAATTTGGTAGCTATACTGGTGAAGTCTTCTTCTATAAGAGACGGTGCTCACGTTATATGCACGTGAGAGCTATGTGTGTCGCATGAAGAATAACCCATAGCAACGCGGCATCACAATCAGTGCCGGTCTCGACAATTCCATGTTTAGAGAAAGTCAGTTCGATTAGCAACTTCTGCACGGTAAGTTTAGGACCGCAAACATCACAAGTTTTCATTACTGGGAGGATCTAGTGTAAGCTCGCCGTGGTTGCTATCACTAACTTTCGTTGAAACTTCGCCACTTTTAAGAGTTCTGTGGGCTCGGGGGCTTTGCGATGGAGCGCGCGGAGTGCCCTAGCGGCCGTCGGTGTGTCGTGTGCGTGACACATATCTAATAATCTAGCTGAGTACTTCGTTACAATAAGAGCTATTGTTAGGAACTCGTACATACGCTCTGTTGTGTCCTTAACTTGGTTGTAAACCGCCTACAATATAGTATATATATATATAATACCTTAGGTGAGTTGCTATGTAGTAGCGAGGTTGTATCTATGGGAGTGAGTTGTAGGTATAAGTATATAGTATATAATATATGATATAGGTAGTGATGGCGTTGCCGTGAGTGGTGGTTACTTGTAATATATATATATATATATATATATAGTATTGTTTTTATTTATATAAATTTTCTATTTGCAATATATATATATATGATAATAATAATAGTTGCTAATGACAAATATTGAAAATGATCGTGGATATCCGATCCATTATTATTATTATTATTATTATTATTATTATTATTATTATTATTACTTATTTTATTAATTGATTGTTATTATTATTTATATTATTATTATTATTATTATTATTATTATTTTATTATTATTAATTGATTATTATTATTATTATTATTATTTTTATTTTTATTATTATTATATATAAGAGTTACATGCACTGGATCCGAGGCATGCATTGCATTCCTGCAATCAAGAGTAATGGAAGTGTGGAAGGGGTTTGGTAGTGTGGGGGGCAGCCACGCCACCTTCTAAACGACAGCGCAGAACAGGACGGCTAATGCGGGTAATTCCTTTTTTTCTCCCCCATGCAGCACACGCATGGATATAAGCGGAAGAGATGTCCTGGTAAGATGATGTCTAGAAGAGGTGTGTGGAATACTAAGCATGTGTATATGATGTGGATAAAAGGTGGTGTCTATAAGATATTGTCTGAAGGATGAGTGTGGATATGAACGCAAGAGAGAATGGAGAACCATTTGGCACTAGAATGTCATTGGAGACCCTACACACCATAAGCCTGATATGAGGTAATTTTCATCACTATATATTATATATATATATATATATATATATATATTATATATATTATAATATATATATATAGTATATATATATATATATATTATATATATATATATATATATATATATATATATATATATATATTTATAATTTATATATAATATGCATATTATATATTTATATATATATATTATATATATTATATATATATATATATATATAATATATATTATATATATCATAGTATATATATATATATATATATATAATATATATATATATATATATTATTAATATATATAATATAATATATATTATATATATATATATATATATAGTATATGATTATATAATATAATATATGATATAAGTAGTATTCGGGCCACCTGACCACGGGCCGCTTTTTCGATATGAAGGAATAGAGATATAGGTGCTGAAACTTGAATAGTATAGCTATGTTATGGGATAAGGCTCGTAATCCGTGTAATTTCAAAGTTTTGGTGGGGGTCATGTATATAGAGGGGGGGGACACCCCCTGATGGTGAGACGCTGATATCTTTGTTTAACGCTCATTTTTGCGTGATCTGAGCGACACCGAAAATTAAGCCTAACGAGCAGTTAGGCTCGAAGGCGTGATGACGTAAATCTCGTCGCAGACCGAATTACGTCAGCGCGCGATGAGCGGCGCGCGCACGGATACACATCTGACAACACATCACATACAACATTATTAATTTATTAATTATTATTACATTACGAGAAGTGAATCCATGCCTAAGCCCGCTTAACCCCACTCGTGGGGTGAATCCCCACCTTCGCAAGGATTCACACCCTGTTCAAGGTGGTGCAGTCCCCCTGGGTTTTCTCTGCGAAGGTAAATGGTTGCTTTTAGATAGCTCTTGGTTAATGAAAAACTGTTTATTCGTAAGTTAGGTACGTTATGTTAAAATATTACTATGACTGTATGACAATGTGGAAATAACATTGATTTGTTAGAGAAAATGATGAGTTTTTGTAAGATATTACTGGTGTTAAATGACGATGATGTGTTAAAAAACGTGAGCCTGGCTAGGTGTAAAAGTTTTTTTGTTGAGTAAAATGTTAGGTTTGGCTAGACTTTTGCTTAATGTCTACGTTATCATGAGGTAAATGATGCTATTACCGAAACGAGTGACACTTTGATAAGGATAGTGTCTCAATTCTTAGTTCAAGATGGTGGCATCTTTGATAGATGGTGCATCTTTGTTAAGGGATTTTGTTAGATAATCGGCTTTACCTGTTGCTAATATGCTCCAGAAAAGTGGGAACATAAATCGAGTATCTGTACTGACCTGTTAGCTACTTGTGAGCCTTGAATCAGTAGGGAAGTTTTTTTTTTCGGGATGTTCAGCTGAATTTTCAATACGCGAGGTATGTTAGTTGCATTTTGTACATATATAATTCATAGTCGCGGTTATGATTTGTTAGCATTATTGGTGCTAAAAACTTGTTGGTCTTAAGCATATATTCGTAAGGTTAGTATAATAAGAACTTATTCTTTTATGTTTATGTTTATCCGAAATGATACTCGAAATATGACCGAATCGGTACCGCTGGGCCGAAGGGGGGTGTAAGGCGGGTTTTAAGGGCACAGCCTTTGGACTGTGCCCTTTATGTAATCGCTTACACGCCCTGTCCCAGGGTTACCCGAGATGGTGTTCGTGCATGCTCTCTGGGGTGATCTCCAAGTTAGTGCTTACCGCTGCTTACAGTGCTATCAAAAATTTGCCGTCTGTTGATGCGCTGGTTGCCAAATCTACCAGTTTTGAATTGATAGTTTTTTTCTGAAAGGGGGGCCGGGGTCTGGGAAAATAGGGCAAGGATATAAATACGGTTTCATGTTACCTCCTGAAGAGCATTAGGGGTGTTACACAGGGGCGCATCCCCATGGGTTCTTCTGCTCGGAGGTTAGGTGTTGCTGTTAGATATCTTGTTAAATGAAAACTGTTTATTGCTGAGTTAGGTTACGTTTTGGTTAAATATTACTATGACAATGTGAAAATATACACTGATTTGTTAGAGAAATGATGAGTTTCTTGTAAGCATATTACTGTGTTTAC
>JABUQX010094633.1:17500-22213 GCA_015478945.1 Trachelipus rathkii | reverse complement strand
CATATATATAAATATATAATATATATATATATATATATTAGATCGTGGTTCATTAACTTTATAGATTTATCATATATATATATATATATATTATATATATTATATATATAAATATAATATATATAGTATATATATTATAGTATATTATATATATCATATATATATATATATTATAGATTAATAAGTATATAATATATATATATATATATATATATATATATATATATAAATAATATATATATAAATTGGCAGTATATTTAAAATGCAAATTGGATTATAAATTTCCAGATTTAATTTTAGAAAAGTATGGAAAATAGCTATTTCCAAAATTTTTGTAATGCTTAAAAATGATTTATATATAAGTTCAACATTTGTTATAATATTACAAGGGCATTCAGAGCACCGGGCCCAATTCAAACGTGACGCGCACTAACCCATACATGCCTATCGAGTAGCCATACGCAAAACACTTCCTTAACGATGCTACGGGTCGAGTTCCAGGCTCTCGGTTTAGTGACTAGTATTGGTCACTTTTTTATCCGCACTTTAAATGTATTCGCTTGCGGATGGGTATGAATTCGCCATCAGAAATTAAAGATGTTATATGCCGCACGCGCATGATACAATATACATGTATGCGCAAACGCTTGGTACATATAAGTAGTAGTATAAAATGACATGTGGCGACCATTCCTTAAAGAGGACCCAAGGGGTTCAGGATACCTGTTAAACCTTCCAGAAGAGTACAAGAGCAATAATATATATATACTATATATATTATATATATTATATTATTATATATATATATATATTATATAATATTATATATCGTATTATAATATATATAATAATTATATATATATATTATCTTATAATATTATATATATATTATATATTATATATAATTATATCTAATATATATATATCTATATATATATATATGATCATATAATATATTATATATATATAATATATATATGATAATATATTCATATTCATATATATTACTATATAGTAGTATATTTTATATATATATATATATAGTCTATATATATATAATAAGTCATATATAATATATACTTATAATAATAATATATACTTATTTTTTTCATAATATATAATATTAATTTTATGTAATATATATACTAATATTATATATATAATATTATATATATATATTATATACTATATAATATATATTATATTATATATAGTAGATATATATATATATATATTATATATACATATATATATATATACTCCACACTGATTATTGAATAGCGCAACATTTGACCAATAAGATTCAATGAAATTGTCTTTCATTATAGGGACGAATTTCAGAGGAAGACCACTTCTTGGAGAGCACAGGACCAGATAAAAGCACCGTCACGCGTGAAGGAACGAGTGTGATCAGAAGATACGGTGAATGAGACGGGGCTAGGACGCGCTTGATAGACATTGGTCAGGCAGATGCACCTCGACGAAAGAGCCCTGCTGTTGTAGCTCTGACTCAAGGTTGAGTGTATGGTGTCTATGGAAATGCATTACGTGGATATTAAAATAATTCATGAGTTATAGGAAAAAACGACGATGCGGAAAAGGCTCCCCTCTCGCTCGGTGCGGTTATGCTGTTTGCGCTGCCCGGTCTTCGGCGCAGTTCCGGGCCCCGCCTTCGAGGTTTTAAGCGAACGCTTGAGTGAACTCCGAAAACGCCCCCCCCCCACCCTTAGGGGGTACCAGTCAATACGTTTTTTTTAAATATTTCCGGCGAAAAAAAAAAAAAAATAAACTAAATCAAATAAAAAAAAAAAAAAAAATAATAACTAAAAATAAATTAAAAATCTCTAAAAAAATACAAAAAAATAAAAATAACCATTAAAAGTCCTTCTCTCAATAAATAACACCACTTATAAGTAGACTGAGTATTCAAAATTACGGACAGCCACAAAAAGCTCAGGTAGTTCCTGCACTGTGGTCAAAATGACCACGGTCAGTCAACGTCAAAAAGGGGCGGTCAGAAAAGTCAGCGTGTTCTGATCAGAAAGGAATTTCCTTGCCAAAAAAGAATCCGGAATGACCCTTGTTACTAGCTGGACTACCTGACTTTTCTCAACAAAGTCCATATAGGTCTTGGCCCTTGGGACATTAGTGCTGAGGACATACACTGACTTACTCAACAAAGTTCCATTAGTGTCTTGAGCCCTTTGGGACTTAGTTGGACAGGACCCACACCTGAAGGCTTCCTCAACAACACGCCCAATCTACGGTCTTGGCCCTTGGACTAGTGCAGCGAGTGTAACCTCTCAGCTGACTTCTCACACACACGACTTTCCAATTAGGTCGTGTGCGTGGTCCGGGACTTAGTGGAGGACTAACACTAGAACTTCTATTCAACGAAAGTCCATTAGGTCCTTGGCCTTGGGACCTTAGTGGGCTAGGACTACCATGACTCTCAACAAAAAGTCGATCTAAGGATCTGGCCCTTTGGGGACTATTGTGGAGGACTTTACACTGACTTCTCAACAAAGTCCATTGTCTTGGACCCTATGGACATCCTAGTGATGAAGTGGAGCGCCATATCGACTGAACTCCTCCAACTAAGCCACTACAGACTCTTAGGCCCTTGGAATAGATGTGAGGAGTCACGTGGTGGCCCTTTCAGGGATAAAAAGTTTTGGTGGACCTCTGTCTTATTCAACAAGAATCGAAGAACTCATTTCGCGCTGAGGCATATATATACCTGATACATCCTTCAGACCAACCACTGCTCTCAACTTCTCGTAGTAACGTCGACTAACAAAAGACCCGTGAATTCCATGTCTCCAGAGATGCCTCGACTCGGGCCTCCGATTCTCCCTTCAGAATGTTTCTTTTTCGAGTGCTTTATTTTTTTTTTTATACAAAAAAACGCCAAAAAAGATACTTTGAATCCTCATTAGGCTATGGTCGTATGAATCTCTCATGGGCTAACACAGAATGCCCAATTGAGTACACAGAGCTTACCCTCAGTCCAATTACTCCCAAACATCCCCCGGACATAGCAAGAGAATCTTAAAATCCTGAAAATATCCTAGTTACCATTATAAATACAATCCGAGCTTCAATTACTCTGATCGGATGATCCAGATGAATCATACCCAACAAATTTCACCAACGCTCAAGTCGCACCAGTTATCTGCACAACTCACCAGGTAATTACTATCTCGCTAAATCTGCAATGAAAAAAATATAAATAAATTTCAGGAAAATAAGAAAATAGTTGGAAAGATTTATTAAATAAACCGTAAAAAAACAAAAATACCTAAAACCAAAACTTCATTTTGGCTGATTTTTTCTATTTTCTACTACACTACTTAGGTATAACTCTATACCATTGTCTCGCTCCCAAGACTAACATACGCAGGTCCCACACGGACACTAACTAGACCCTACGCCTCAATAGGTGACCGCGCCCTATGGTACTACCTATTTACATTAATGACTACCAATTACACCTGATTACCTACTGCTACCTATTAACTACCTATTACCGGTCCTTCACTGCTAACTTACCACACAGTTTGAATAATTGACTTCCTAAAACTTATTTAAACACACGTTTACTTGCCATACGTGCTCAAAAGGTGCTCCTCTAACATCATTCTTCTCTGAGCTACTTAGAAATACTTAGTGTAACGGAATATTAAACATCACTCAGTAGCACATCCTCTCAACGTCTAAATTCATCAACACCGACGCTGTGCCACCCGCCTGTCGACGCTTCTGGAACCTTCTGGACTAGTTTTACCTTTAATACGCGACACCTGTCAAATCGTCGAGACCACATTTCCCTGCTCGCACGATTTTGGGCTACGCTCCACGGTGTGTGTGTGTCCATAGTCGTAGGAACACAACACTTGTGGGCCATAGCTATACGAACCTAATGTCTCGCAAACTCTAAGCATGTAGGCACAATTACTTTAAGGACCCTGTTCTATGGTATTGTTCCCGCCCTCCGCGTGCTACGTCGCGGACCTACTTCAATCACACCGACACCTGATCGGCAATACCCGACTCATCTGTGGTCCATAGTTTCAGCTCTTCAGGACATTCCTAACATAATCCATTATGAACCTTCCACGACCAGCTACACCAAGCATTACCTGTGTGCCACATTAGGATATTACCAATCTCAGAAGGATCTTATAAGCACAGCACAGTAGCACTATTGACCCATCTAACTTTTGGTTTTGCATTCGATAGACGCCAGCTCAGCACGACTGCACGTAATTAATTACCTGCGCCTGCGCTCAGACCGGGCAAAGAAGTGAACGCGAGAGACCACACTGTTTGTCTGACTCTCAACGATTATTTAAACAGCAATCGTATTAAGGGTCGTGTGCCCTTGGGTCCCTGACCACACGCCCGGCGATGAAGGTTCGTAGGTTGAGGTGCTTCAGAGTGATAGCTGTACAAACTTTCAATGTCCCGGTGAGGTGAGCGTGGATGGGTGAGGTGGAGGTGAAGTGAGGTGAGGTGAGGTGAGATGAGGTGAGGTGAGGCGAGTGGAGGTGATGGAACGTTGCTTTCGGTGTCAACCTTAGTGCACATATTTTATTTTACTCTATACAATGTATTAAAGTTGTCCTTGTCTGACACATGGGTGAGATGTCCCGGTGGAGTGCGGTGCGGTACGGTATGGAAAATTGAGGTTCTCGGCCAACTCTAGTATGT